>CALYDF020006146.1:0-13679 GCA_944474145.2 Dicrocoelium dendriticum
CATCATGAACTGGGCGTACTACAGAAATATCTTGGGCAACATTTTGGAAAGCCTTCACTTCACTAGTCAGAAAAGCATCAGAGCCTAAAGCATTCCATCCTCTTCTCAAATCAAAATCCTTTTGGAAAAGGCAAACACGAAAATTTAGGGTTTTAAAGGATCGGACATAGCGCGTTTCCAAAAAGATCCCAGTTCAGATAATCGGAGAGATTATGTAGCTCAGCGCAATTACTCTGTGCAGTTGGTCCGTGCAGACAAGGTAACACACCAAGATATGCTAGCGAAACGATTGTTTTCGAATCACAAGGTTCTGTACGGATACGGGAATAGAATTCACAAGGTGCAGCGCAGAATCTCGCCACTCATTACGATTGGGGGGTATTCACGCACATTGAAACAGGCGGCCGAAGCTTTAAGCGCCTTGTATTCACCTATTATCTAAGGGGTAAAATCCTTGATCACCTTTCCTACTCCTGTCCCCATACCATCATTTGTATCCATCCCCACAATCACAGAAGAAACGTTGCTTGGAAATCTACTATAATTGTGTACATACTGCTCTTCTGCAGTGGATAACACTCACTTCAAAGCACTGCAGATAGCGGCCATACACCGTGCCGAATCACTGGCCGTATTCTTTCCGATTCGTATAGATGAAAACATTGTTTCCTTAACGTGGAAAAGGGCTATTACAACTGCATTCACAAGGGAAGAAGTCATTCTGATCTTGCTAATTACTGCCCGGTAAGACTTCTCCCGTGCTCGCCAATATCATGGAAGCGATAATCGCAGAAGCATTGATGGGCTACCTGGAACGCTACCGCACCATTGCACTGGAGCAGCCCGGATTTAGTCAACATTGAATATGTACCACCAATCTGCTGATAACAAGTAACAACTGGACCGAAAAAGTCGAGGAGAGGACAGGAACAGATGCTATGTATATGGATTTTTCGTAAGTTTTCTATCGCTTGGATCATTGACTACTGCTGCACGAACTGTAGCCTTACGGCCTCGAAGATCCAGTATTAGCATGGGTTGGTAATTTTCTCTGCTGACGGCACAGAGAATAGAGTCCAAACATTTCTGTTCGACCCCATTAAGGTGGAGGGCGGCGTACCGCAGGATTCGGTACTTGGGCCACACCGGTTCTTAGTTTTCATCAGCGATATGGCGAGAAGTAACACCTCAAAAGTTATACCCTTCGCAGACGACGTTAAGCTTTGTCGACAGAACAAGAAAATGAATGACCATGAGATCTTCCGGCGTGGCCTCAATGAGGCTTAGCATTGGTCGGTGTGGAATGCACTATCATTCAACGTGGACAAGTGCCGCGTTGTCCACATCCGTCATCTGCACGCCTATCTCTGCAAACTTGCAGCACACTATATACAGAAAAGCTTTCCGGAATGTGATCTCGGCGTGATGCTACACGATGATCTCAGTTGTTCTAGGTATCCAGAATCAGCTTCCAAAAGTGGTAACCAGTATGTTGGTCTCTTGCGGAGGACATTCAGGACTTTGGATTCTTTCCTCTTCTCACTGACGCTCAGTGCCTACGTGCGTTCCCCCGTCGAGTACGCAATACAGGCTTGGCATTCTTGGGTAAAGTGTCTTCGCAGTGCTCGAAACTCTCAATGTCGAACAACAAAATTTGTCAAGGGCTTGTGTCAAATACCATAGCAACAACAACTGAAGTCACTCGGAATGTTCAGTGGATCCTGCCAATTACCGCCCCGTAACGCTTCTGCCTGTGATCGCCAAAGTCATGGAAGCGGTGATAGCAGATGCGTTAATGGGATACTTGGAAAACTACGGCATAATTGCGCCAGAACAGCATGGGTTTCGTCAACATCGTTCATGTACGACGAATCTGCTGATAGCTCGTGACAACTGGACCGAGACTGTCGATGAGGGAACAGGAGTCGATGTTGCCTTCTTGGACTTTTCGAAAGCCTTCGATCGCCTGGATCATCGAATCCTGCTCATTAAACTCCAACAGTACGGTATCGGAGACCCGTTGTTAGGATGGATCGGTAACTTTCTCTCTGAACGGCAGTTAGAAGTTAGAGTTCGATCATTTTTTCCGATCCGATTCGAGTGGGATGCGGCGTACCGCAGGGTTCGGTACTTGGGCCTCGTTTGTTCCTGCTTTTCATTAACGATCTAGTAAGAGTTATTACGTCGAAATTCTTACTCTTCGCGGACGACCTCAAGGTTTGGCGGGCGATAAAACGATCGGACGACCATGAAATCCTACAGCGTGACTTGAATGAGGTCTGGAATTGGTCGGTGAGAAAGGCCCTGCCGTTTAATGTGAACAAATGTCGCGTTGTTCATATCCGCCATCGACAAGTCCACGTCTACAAGCTTGGGGCACACGATCTGAAGACCACCACTCAGGAACGCGACTTGGGTGTGCTGGTACAGGAAGACCTCGGGTGTTCCAAACAGTCAGATTCCGCTTCTAAAAGGGGCAACCAGCACGTTGGACTCCTGCGAAGAGCATTCGGAATTTTGGATCCATCCATCTTCTCCTTGATGCTGAATGCCTACGTGCGTCCTCACGTCGAATATGCAATCCAGGCCTGGCAACCTTGGCTAAAACGTGACCTTGCAGCGCTTGAGACCCCACAGCGTCGAGCAACGAAAATCGTCAAGGGCTTGCGCCACACTCCTTACCAGGAACGACTGGAGATACTCGGAGTGTTCAGCGGACGGTACCGGCGACTTCGTGGAGACCTCATACTAGTGTACCAGATATTGAGCGATCCCAGTCACGTATGCCGCCACCTCTTGAAGCTCAGCCCGAACACTAGCCTTCGCGGTAACAGTTTAAAGCTGAGCCAACAGTATAGTCGTCTAGACTGTCGGAGAACCTATTTCTCCCTCCGGGTCTGCGGGCCCTGGAACGCCCTTCCAAACTCAGTTGTTTGTGCCCCCACATTAGATACGTCTAAAAAATGATTGGCGTCGCACTGAGCGCCCTGCGCTTTGTTTTGTGAACGAAAACGCTTGTATATATTTAGGCTGACCAGCCTCTTTGGATTTATACCCCAAATTCACGGTCGTAAATCTGTGCGAACCGGTGAGTACTCCATTTTTATTTGCTACCACCACCAACGATAACAATTTCTTAGCCAGTTTTGCGTCGTACCACTTTATCCCCCTAAAACTGTTATACTTCTACCTTTTATCTCACTGACACTCCTTACTTCAACCACTTATGTGGTTTGCCAATTTGTTAGTATTTCTATTGCCAACCTGCGGGACTCGTTAAGTGTATGCTTTTTTACCCGTCATGTACCATTGTTCCATTGTTCCATTGTGGAGGCTACCGCCATCTACGTGGATACCACATTTTCGTTTACCGAATGCTGAAAGACCGCAAGTACTTATGCTGTCATCTGTTGAAGCTGAACCCGAACACCAATCTCAGAGGCAATAGCTTGCAAATGAGTAAATAACACAGTCGCCTAGATTGTCGACGAACTTATTTACGCCTCTGGGTCTGCCAACCTTGAGAGGCCCTTTCAAACTCAGTCCTCACGGTCCCCATCTTAGGTGTATTTTAACAAACGATTGGACATTAGATTGAACTCTCTACACTTTTTTTGCATAAACGAACATACCGCATAAATTCAGGCTAACTAGTCTCCTTGGAAATTTGACCCACAATGACGCGCATAAATCAGTGCAGAGAACTGAGCAATCTACCATTTACTTTTAATGTGTATTACTCATAAAAACCTGTTATTTCGTTTTGCCTGGTACCATCTTACTCTCCCAACCCTCCTACTATACGCTAACGCAGTGTAGCTCCACCGATGCTTATTTGCTTTGGTCCATTTATGCAACATTTACATTTCAATTTCATCTATTACCAAGCAACGGGACATGATAAGCCTGTGTTGTTTAACCCGTTATAACCGATTTTTCTATTGTTGTTTCATTGAAAAGTTGTCGCGTAATCGCAGAGCCATTGTCTACGTTGTCCTTAAAGGAAGAGCGAAATCAGTGAGCACGCAATTATAGCTCATGGATAAAGCAAAGGAAGGAGAGAGAACATTACATCCTAAATTTCCGTGTTCCACTATAATTGAAGAGGTCATAGAAGATGACAAGCTCTAAGTGGTGTTCCTTGAGGGAAAATCGCTTTATAAAACCTGTTTTTACAAACAAACGAGCGTTCTGACTTGTCCCGTTTCGTTTCGTTATGGATCTTTACTCGTTTCAAAATTGAATTCTATGACCTTGAAGCTTGGTTCCTGTTACCCACAACGTTTATTCAACTGGCTGTATGTTAACAGATGGTGGGAGCACCTGAACTAGCTGAATTCAAAGTATCCTGTTGAAATGTTCCTTGCTGCCATCTTGAAAGTTGTAACATTTGCGTGAAATTCGCTGGTGGTTAACCTTTATGTGGATGCCAAGCAATAGATCTCGGAACTGCCACCACAACCCAGCATTTCATTTGCACTTCAAGCAATAGGACGAACAAAACAAAAAAGCAATTTCCACTCCAAATTTCGCCTAAAATTCACCCGGCACAGTGCCTAATTGCCACTGGTGGCGTTCGGTGTGTTGACACCTATTCAAAAAAAAACATTTAGTCGTGGTGAATGTGCGTCAATCCTATGACGATGATTTTAATGGGGTTGGTTCATTTTGTAAGATGGAAGCAAAGAATTAATTTCGCAAAACATCCAACTGCTGTAGAAATGACTAGCATCCAAGCAACCAGTTTTAAAAGCAAAAATAAGCAATTACGTACGCAAATTTGTACTTTTGGGTGCGTTCTAGGCAATTCAAGTTAATCTTTAGACGCTTTGTTTGATTATCATAAATATACGGAGTGGTATAACAGTGTGGTTTTATCTAATTAAAGGATAATTAACGAGAAGGATTATCGTACTATAGCTCTAGATGTCTGGGGGTTTTCTAGTATGATTTTAGCAAGATGCGTAGAGTAGTTCGAAAATATTATTTTACTGTACTAGGGTAAATTAACCTAGCTTTTCCAACGTTAACTGCGTTTGAGTAACTTCTTTCTTTGGCTCATAATTTCTACGTCGAAGGATTTCTGCGTCACGCGCAGATCTCAGCCCCGAGCACCTATTCTTCTTCTAAATAAATCGTGACTCCGCACCAGTTTAAATACTGCAGATACTGGACAATTACCATGTATCCTTCAAGTCAAGAAGGATGAATATTCAACTCAAATACAAACGCCAAGCACGATGAGAAATGTGGTCAACGATCATTCGTACATTTTGGATGAAAATGGCCGCTGATTTACATGTTCCGCAGGAGGGATCGAGAAAAACATTCAAAAGAACAAGTGAAACAAATGTAAATGGTGAATAACGAGGATCAAGGAACTCGCCGATTAGAATTTTCTCAGCCTTATTTGTTCACATTTGTAATGGCACTGAAATGGTTTTCCCAGCAAAACCGTGTGTGTCGGTGTGAATTGGTTTCCTGCATTTGCGTATTGTTTGAGTGTGTTATGTGATGCAGTGTAATACGGTTAGCACATTGTCGACTCGATCTTTGAACACAACTAATCTAAGGGCAGAAATAACACCTCCGCGAAGAAATGTCATACGTGACAGACACACAGTGAGAAGGAATTCCGTATGCACACCAACTGCTTCTATGGTTACACGGTTTGAGATGGTGACCTCTCAGTCTGTTTTATAACTGGGCTTTAACAGATAATAGCACTAGTGATTTGGGTTTAATACTTTGATAAGGTCACCACTCAGACGAGGCTGGCGTACAATAAAATTTCCTGGCAGTCTTAATGAATGTCGGTAGGGTAACTGGTATAGCCCTACATTGATTTTGGCAGAAGTGGCGAGATCCCTCTATGTGGCACAAATGAGTTCGTCACCGCTCTACCCAAAAACTATTAGTGGCCGAACTTTCAACGGTCAAGGTAAGATCACAACAAATACACACGTCCCCGACTCACTACTGAGATAAGAGAAACTTTCTTGTGTGTACACCAAGGCACAAAGTTTCTTGAACGAGCCTGCTGAACAGCAGCTACGTCAAACACCATAACTTGTGGATAGTAGCCACGTTTAATCAACGGAGTCGACCCAAACTCCTTCACAGGCAAACACAAACACGCTGTATTTGGGGAATCAACAGCACACAAGGCTGTGGTTGGACCGTAGTCCGCTCTACACTGACTGCATGTAACCAATCATCGAGCCTAGCACGGCAACAAGGACCGTGCACTCCGTTCCCTCCAGCAACGACCAACTATCTCCTAAAGACAGCATGGACGAGGTAGGGAGTAATAGACAGGTAGGCACCTTATCAACATGCACATCAAGCGCAGCCACACCGGGGATGTCAAACAACAGCCAATCACTTGAAATGACATTATCAAATAAAATATATCTGTTAAAGAATACGGCTATGCAGACATAACTCTACCCTAAAATAGCATATGAAGTAAGTTGCTTAGCAACGAATCCACGATAAGTACAAGATGTCCAGAAGTTACTCAAAAATGCTACAAACGCAAAAAAAGTTAACGAAGATAACCACTATTAGCGTAAGCAACATGGCCAGTTAATAGAAGATTAGTCAGGTAGGCAGAACAAACCAAATAAACTGGAATGGAATTTATCCAGATTAAAAAGACCTAGTTTAAGTGTGAGTTGATTTAGCCCAACTGCGATGAACAAGCATCATGAATCCAACATCAGCCTCAGCATAGGGCACATCTCATACATAAATGGTTGGCGGCATCCGGATTCGGATTTGCTTGTCAACATGATCAGCCACAGGACGCCTGCGCCTACTAAGGGACCATGGATGACTTGCGCTGCACCACCCACAGCTCCAACCACACACCCCATATCCAGTGTAAACCCGAAGGAATAAGACCGGGAGGCATGTGGATGGGAGCCATGTTTCATCAACGGAGTCGGCTAACATTCCTTCACATGTAAACACAAGCACGCTGTAGTTAAGACTCATTCGCACACAAGGCGGTGGCTGGATCGTACTCCGCTCCACACTTACTGCGTGTAACGACTCATCGAGCCTATCACGGCCACAAGGACAGTGCACTCCGTTCCCTCCAGCAACGACCAACTGTCTTCTGGAGCCTGTATGGACGAGGTAGCGGGTAAAAGACAGGTAGGCAGGTTGTCATCATGCACATCAAGTGCAGCCACATCGGTAATATCAGGCAAGAGTCAATCACTTGAAATGGCTTTATCAAGTAAAATTTATCTGTTAAAGCATACGGCTATGCCGACATACCTATTCGCTAAATTAGCATTTGAAATAAGTTGGTTGGCAACGAATGCACGATAAGTACAAAATATCCACAAGTTATTCAAAAAATGCCACTAACGCAATAACGTTAACGAAGATAGCCACAATTAGTGTGAGCAAAGTGTGCAAGTTAAATGCAGATTATTCGGGTAGGCCGAACAAATTAGGTGGAATGCAATTTAACCAGCTTAAAAATACCTTCTTTGATTGTAGGTAGTTTTAGCCAAACTGCAGTGACGGAATATCATGGATTCAACATCGGCTTTATAATGCGGCACTTTATTAACATGTATACCAAGCGCAGCCACACCGGGGATATCAGCCAATCACTTGGGATGACAATATCAACTAAAATAAATCGAATGGTGCATACAGATACGGTGACATAACTCTTCAAGGAAAAAGCATATGAAATTAATTGGTTGCCAAAATATCCGATATAGGTTCAAGACGTCAGAAAATATATTTCAATAAAATGTCACTAACGTGAAAATGTTATCAAATTAACTACAATTAACTGAGCGACGTGTGCAAGGTAATATAGTTTACGTAGACATTAATAGACAATACAGTAAGCCCACCACCTGAAATAAAGAGACCCAGCACGCAAGTACGCGGTTAGTAAATCGAATGCAGCGTTCCTAACTACGTTTCGCCGGTTCTGCCTACGTTCTCTGCAGGACCCGTCATCGCTTTGGTGGTGGCCCCGAGTGGTTTCGCTCATGGCTCACTAGGCCTGCCTGAACCAGGTACTCGTGACCGCTTATGCAACAGCACCATGAGCTCGATGCCGATGGAGTACAACACAGCAGCGCCGGCCCCTTCCTCAATTGCGGCTTCTTCTCCGCATGAGGAGGGCTTTCTCCTGCACCTCGGCAATGGCCATTGTAACCAGATGCCGCCATGCCCGCCGATCAACCGCTTTCGATTCCCATAACCTGCAAGCAAGATTAGAAAGTGAGTGGCTCAGTTTCATCATGTCTTGGCAACGTAAATCTGGTTTTCCCACAAGCAATTTTTCCAAACTCAGTTGACCATATAATAGCTGCTTCGGTATTCGCGTTGAATCCATACGCCACACATGACCCAGAAACCTCAGGTGTCTCAGCAAAAGTATGCAGTCCACTGCATATATTCCACTTCGGCGCAACACTTCCGTGTCAGCAACTCTGTCGTACCAACCAACGCGTAGAATCCTTCGCAGATACTGTTGATGAAACCGCTTAAGATGTCGCACATCTCAACTGTAGATCGTTTACTTCTCATTGCGGTATGGAAGAACGGACAGCACCATGCCTTTGAGCACCACCAGCATCGTGCTAACCGTAAGCTGATGGTTGTTCCACACTCAACACTCAAGCTTCCAGAATCCCACTGCTGCCTTCGAGACGAGGATAGGAATCTCAATGCTGCTGGTCAGTCGACACCGCACTTCCAAGGTAGCAGAAGCGGTAAGTGGTTTCCCAAATGTCATCACCGGTGCTGGTTTGCGGTAATATTATGGATTGCACCTTCGGTGAAGGCTGAAAGAGACAGACAGTTTTGCTTGTGTTGCTGGTGAGCCCAAATTTGGCCGCTGTCGAAGCCAGAGCATCAGTTACATGCTGTAACTCATCCGCACTGTGTGCAAACAACGCACAATCGTAAGCGAACAGTAACATACGGATAGTTGTCTCAAACACTAGCGTTCTCGCACCGAAACGACAGACGTTCAGCAAACCAGCAACAATACGGTGCTTCTCATGAACACCGTAAGCACATGGCGTACCAAATGCGAACGACATGGTGACATGAAGATAAATAATAAGCAAGATAGGAGATAAGACAGCCATGCTTCACACCAGAGACAACTGCATAGTCATCCGAGGTCTATCCGTTCAGCTGCACCCTCGCCCGCATACCACTGTGCAGACATTCATTTGAACTCACAAACTTACGCGGGCAACTAAACTTACCCAACACCAGCCACAATTCCTCACGGTTCACCGTATAACATGCCTCGGCGAAATCAACAAAAAGCGAGCACAATGGCTGGTGTCGTTCTCCGCAATTCTCCTGCAACTGACGAGCCTAAACACCATATCTATAGTGCTGCGACGCGAACGGAAGCCACATTGCTCTTCCACCACGTTCGGTGCTACAACCTGACTGACGAAGCGATTGAGCAGCATTTGAGAAATCACCTTGCCCAAACGACTCAGTTAGTTGAGACCACGATAGTTCGGGACCCGTTGCTTGCTTCATTTGCCCATGTACAGTGGTAGCGCAAGGGCATCCTTCAATTCAGGAGGCATCTCCTCCTCAATCCATACACGTTGCACCGAATGCTGCAGCGTAATCACCAACGCAGCTCCGCCGGTTTCAAGAATTCAGGTGGGATCCCGTCGGCACAGGCACATTTGTCGTTTCGCAACTGCGTCTCATCCAGTGCCGGCGCGTCCGACAGACTCGCCTTCACATCGCGCTGTTTCAGGCCATTCAATGTAGTCCAAGCGATCTCTGAACGGTTGTTCAAGAGACAGTCAAACTGTTTCCGTCAGATCTGCCTTATGTCTGCGATCTGTATGCAGGTAGGACCTGAACTAGCATCGATCAGCGTCCTCAGCGGATCCAATCTCGGTCAATACACCGCCTTCAAGGAGTCAAAGAATTCCTTGTGTTGACGACGTTTGGCGTAGCATGCACACTGCTTCGCCTTCTCCGTGCACCATGCATTTTTATGCGACGGAGCTCACGGGTCTGCCGCCGTCGAATTCCACCAAATTTTCTCTTCTTCACCAACTCACCTGAATCGGCCACATATACAGCAAATGCCACATTCTTCGCACACATCAATACACCAATCCTCGCGCTGTTCTCATTAAACCAATCAGGCCGCTTGCAGTTTGCGCGCCGGATGGTCTCCTCGGCAGCAGCTGTCACCTGGTCGCGAATGTGGTGCCACAGGTCACCCAATGTGGCTATGCAGTCCACCTCACACAGGCGTACAGCCATCGCCTTCTCCAGCTCAATACGTTTCGCCACAGTACCGAGGAAAAGGATGTTAAATTTACGCCTCCGATTCACGGCGGGAGTGCAATACATAGATCTACGAAATTATCTGTACAGTTCTGTCAGCACTAATTTGTGATTAGTGTCACACTCTGCCGCACGCAATACACGCGTCATGCGCACTTCACACCGACGAATGATGACATAGTCGAGCACATGAGCTTGACCACTCCGTGGATGCGTCCAGGTTGCTATATCACTCGCACTCAGCGCAAACTGAGTGTTCCTCTTCGTCAAGCTGCGACGGGCACGCAGTGGGAGCAGACTGGCACCGTTCGCATTCGCTGAACCAATGCCATGCGGACCGATAACATCTGTTCACACTGCTGCATCACGCCCAACGCTCGCGTTAAAATCACCCAGCAGAAATAGTCGGTAGCTCCTTGGCACAGACCGTATTACGGAGGATAGCTCAGTGTAGAACTGATTACTCGTGTCATCAGGATAACACACGGTCGGACCGTACGTGTTTATAACGGTGGCAAACATACCTCTTCCGAGTCACAGGCGAACAGTCATCAGTCGCGCGCTGATGCTCGTTGGTTCACCCACCAGCTGGCCATGGAGGCGATCGGATATTGCAAATCCGACCCCATGTTCATGTGATGCTAAAGTGGCGTTGCCCACCCAGTAGAACGAGTAGCCAGCACCTGCTTCATGCAACTGACCTTGCTCAGCGACCCGGGTCACACTGAGCGCCGCAATATCGATGTTGCACCGCGCCAAGTCCATCGCGACCAGTGCAGTATCTCACTCGGGGCGCTCGCTGGAGTTCCGGTCCAATAGTGTGCGCACGTTCCAGCATCAAATGCTGAGTGTTTTGCGAGCAGGCATACCACTGCTTTGGTAGGCAATCGCACGTGCGGTGGCGGTTGTGCTTCGGAGGTTTGCTTAAGGGACTCCACCCGGATCCTTTGGTTCAATGACCTGACCCACAAAGCAGTATGTGGTTTGAAGGTTTGCTTGAGGGGCTCCGCCCGGAGCTTTTGGTTTAATAGTCTGACCCATCAGGCAGTGGGAAGCAGCTCCAGCTCGGGAATGTGATTGCAGGGGTCTCCTTGAGGTCCGTTACACGCAGTCTTTGAGGTGCTCGAACGATTCATGTATGTTTTGCGACCATAGTAGGGTACGCACCTGCTTCCATGGCCAGACGCAGGAGGGTTTTAACAGGTTCGCACCTATTTGACCAGGAGCTGCGTGGCTTGAGACGGGCAGTAGCAAGCCATTGAGCACCCGGAGGTGCTCTCCCACCGTCAGAGACAATGCGTAGCGCTCGTGCTCTACGTCAATCGAGCTGTGAGCTTAAAACTCGTAGACCTGTTGTCTCCCATGGCTAGGTTTTACGGGAAGGGTGTCATCGGCCATTTCCTAACCTCCGAAGAGGAAGGAATAGAATACTGGCAGGGCGCCCACACCTGACAGGAGAACGACTCGGGTCCACAGCCAAAGCCTTCGACTGAATGTTCACCCGAAATGCAACGGGTCTAGCACATGATTAGTTCATTAACTCATGCGGGTTGGTGTCTTGGATCTTAGCAGGGAGAAGGGCGTAGCCTAACTCTCACCCAGCGGTAGCCACTATGAGGCGTGCACGACATGAACCAATGGCACAACAATATCAGCATTGGATGAACCATCTGTCAGGATCTAACCACCACCAGCCACAGCGCACCATAGGCGCTCCCACCTACAGATATATATATATATATATATATATATATATATATATATATACTTCGAAGGTATACGCAGATCAGTATGTACAGAAATGATCGTGCTCCTGTATGCGTGTACGTTGACCCTAATTGCTAGCTTATTAGCTATTTTTGTATCATTCAGAGTTATCGATGAAAACATGGATGATAGCACTTTTAACAAAGAGAATATGTCGAGTTTGGTATGAAATGATGCAGGTTTTCAACATTTCCTGATTAGGGCTGGTAAACTTTAACACAAGACTGTATATCCGATAAGGAAAAAGTTGGAGCTCACGGTTGTTCTAGTCATTCGTATCAGTAGCGTAGGTTCTTTGTTGCGTGGTCTGTAATGGTTACTGTGTTTTGTCTCTAACTTAGGTGAGCAAGATCATGTCTTCTGGTGCAATAAGTGGTGAAGGCGGATCAAGTTTTGTATTATATGTCGCGCCCAGATTGTCTCCATGTAAAGCTATTTGCAAGGTTTGCGCCATTAAAACTGGACGTGCTACTGAACAGACTGCTGAACCAACCCTGTAAATTTTCAATAGCTTTCCTGTCAAACTTTCGCACGCTGCCATAGATGAAGGTGCAGTACTTGAGAATAGGACAAATGAGGGTCTTAAATAATTCCAATCTGGCAGAGACTATATGGGTTTTGTGGCATATGTTGACCACAGATTGCTTACCCCAAGCTACTTGGTATTGGGCTTGTTCAGAAAACCGGGTCGGAAACGTTTCGGGTCCGAAGATCACGGGTAAACTGCTGTATGAACGAAATTTCGTTGCGAAGCTTAATTTACCAATCAGGGATCGAGCAGTGTTTTCGGGTGGGCAACACCCAATTTCCATCTGCTTCGAGTATGGTCCCAGTGATCGCCGTGACTAAGGTTCACTTCAATGTGAACCACAGTCCATTACCTTGAGATTGCGCGTCGCAATCCAATCACACAACGTGTAGTCCAAACTTGACCCTCCAACCTGTTATATTGTTTGATTTGTCAGTCGAGGCTATTATCAGCCACTCTTAAGACTATTCATCAAAAGAGTGAACAGCATCTTGAATTAAAAACAGTGTGTCCCGAATTGCAACACGGCTGCGTTTTAAAACAATCTTGATGTCATCAGCAACCAGAAATGGTTGATTATTTTTGATGGATATGCTAATACCATTGATGTTGAGGAATAGAAGCAAAGGACCAGGTTCCTTAGATGACGCCGCTAGTAATTGGGCGAGGAGACGAGTTGTGGTTACCCAGAGTTACCATTTGAAACTACTAAAATAGGAGAAAGGCTAAGTTAAAATCGGGTAAAAGATTCCAAAGGATTCAATCTTTATCAACAACCTTTTGTGTGGTACATTGTCAAATGAATTTTCCAAGTCCAAAAAGAATAGTATCATTGCGTAACTGAAGTCTATGGGTTCTGAAGTGTAGTTTAGGTAGTGTAGCTGGCACGTCGTGCAGGAACGTATTTCAAGGTAACCATGTGGAGACGTGTTAAACAATTTCAATCAAATCAGGAATTCCATAACGTTTTCTTGACTAATATTTCAGACAGAATGACCATGGTGGGAGTATGATGAATCAGTCGGCAATTTGCACATTTTTGCTTGAGACCACTTTAATGGTA
>CALYDF020006147.1:0-13719 GCA_944474145.2 Dicrocoelium dendriticum
GTCTAATTTCGGCATAGCAGAAAGCTGACAATTTTGCAGGTATTAACTTCTGTATGCGCGTGAACACGTAATAAGCTTTCTGTCGTCACTTTCGCCATGTGCTGTCTAGTTGACCGGCTAGGAGTAATTAGAATATGCTTTGTCCAACTTTGAATGATTGTGATTCAGTTAACTCAAAAACCAGTGTTTCCCATTGTACCGCAGTAACCTAGCATCCTTTTCATTCTCCCAAATTAGATTTCAGGTCAGTAAAACTAAGCTGCGGAATAGATTTTTATCTTAATCTGCTCAAGATCATTGATAAAATTGGCTAGAGCGAACAATTACAAACTAAGTCACCCTCTCTCAACAATTAATGCTCTTACCACGTCGAGGAAATGGGCACTTGAACTTTGCATCTGGGTTGAGGATGTGTTTGTCAATGAGCCAGAGACAAGGAAACCAGGCAGCAGATCTCATCTATTTCCTGTCTAGTGAACAGCAGGTGTACTTGTGAAATCTCATTACTTGACTCAAAATTACCGGAACTGATATGTTTGAATAACATTTGCAATAAGATCCAAGAACAAAGTGAATACTACTGCTCACAAATTAAGAAATATGCTAGGTAAATACAGAATAATAAATGGACGGTGAATAAAACCCTACTATTATATTATTTATTAAAAAATGTTTTTGCCAAAGTTTCGTAATCTGAAAGAAAGTTATTTTCATGTAATTTATATATGGACTGGGTGGTCAAACTAAACACAAAAAGGCGCCACCAGCATAGTTACAAAATTGAAGTTTCCTGCTTGAGATCCACTTACGAATATAAAAATGTGCCGGATCTTATTAGAGCAATATACATGAGAGCACAACGAATTAGAAAAAGTCCATAGGAATCTACGTGACAGCCAACACTGTAAGTAACCCGTAAACACCTAGGTAATCCCCAGCTCCATAACCAAGGAACAGAATCTCTTCTACAATAGCATTTAAAACTTGATAACAATTTCCATGAAAGGTAATTGAAAAGCGACAAAAATGTGGTCAAATTAAACGCAGGATGTCAAAATGAAGGGTACTTCGTTGGAATGTCAAATTGGTCTGATCGTACCCATCGTCTCGACCTTGAAATTTATAAAAATATGTGCAAATATAGGTTCTATTTATTTGAATGATCCAAAGTAACTACTAATATTATTTGTTTAATTTAAAGAAAAATACGCAAAAGTTTAAAAGTTAATTGGCTTTCTAAAACAAAACATGTTGTGGTAATTGCTTATGTTGGAAATACTTCTATAGTAACAGCCGCAAATACGTTACGAACCATTGATCTATATATCCCTGCTCGCCTCTTCTCTTCTACTTATAGAATCATGCCGGAGTACGGATCCTGCGCCAACCGTCCGTATTACCCGAGGTGAGGGAATTGATACCGAACTGTTCGGATACTTTGCTGCAATTTCATTCCGCTTTAACGAAGAATGCCGTAAAGGACAGCTGCACAAAGCTAGGGCTCCAACCTATGTTCTTTCGTAGGTTGCAAGTCGCTATCGTCATAAACTGCCCCACGATCTTGTCGTGTTTATGCCGCATCTAAACATTCAAGTCCCATGCACAACACACGGACAACGGCGAATGCCTATGGTGCACGGGATGCAGCGAGCACATCAAACCCTATGCTTCGAACAGAAGGTGACAAGACTTTGAAACATTCTGTCATAGCAAGTCGTAGATGATACCTAAGTGCAGCAGTTCCCAAGGTTCGAAAATTTAGATCAAGATGTAGCTAATGACGGAACTAGATTAGTACACCGGCTGGTTTAATCGGCCGATCGTTGCACAGAACGAACATTCCGGGTAGTACCAATCAGCTGGCCGTGATCACTACGAGGAACCATGTCTCTGTTACCGTGAGGAGGTCCCACAATCTCGAGTTATGAAGTAGCCGAAGCACTAGCTATTAAAAAGGTGTTGTCCGTTAGTATAAAAACAAGGGTGCCTTAAGTGATGGTGGCTGAAAGCTGGTGTGAAGGGAATGACTGCCTCAGTGCTGTCGACCAGGCGATCAAGCGAGTGGACGGGTTAGTTTTTAAATCACAGCTAGCTATACATTACCTCAGACTTGTGAATAGTACGTTCGTATGCGAAGCCGGTTTGAGTTCTATATTTTGACGCGGCTGGGAGAAAAAAGGCATGCATCATTGTGACAGATGAAAAGAAGAAACCGATGAGCTTTGGTTGGTAGCCCTTTGTAGCGACGCCAAATCCATTACCGATGACGCAGGGATCGCTGTCAGAATACTGGCGCCTGTGTAAAGCGAAGCGGATGATCTTCGCGAAACTGGTCGAGTAGGATGAATATCCTACACCTTTCCAAGGAGCCATGTTCAGGTACACCGTCGGCCATGATGCGATGCAGATAAAAGACGCCTGGAAATATTGCGCTCACGAGCACCAACCTGATTTTTTAGAAGAGCTCGAGATATTTCGTTAGTCTTGTAATGGTCGGTTAAACCATTTCGCCCATTGCTGTCGATCGACCAATGTTAGGTTACTAGATAGTGTGAATCTGCCAGAAGCGCAAATTTCAGTAAATGACAAGTGGGATTATGACGAGGATGGATGTGGTAATGCAAACCTTCCAATTCAAGGAAGACTAATACAATTCCAAATTTTGCTATAGCCATCGTACTTTTGCAACCCGAAATATTTTAATATATACATTTGCAAGACCGTCCCGAATGCGTCCACGGTGGTAAAACGCGTCACAAACACGAACCCAAATAGCCTCAAACTTTAGTGCCTAACGATGAAATATGGCTTCAACAAGTAGCTTGAATAAAAGGCCCTTGAAACATAATAGCAGCTGAGGGTCGGAAAAGAAAGGAGAAGCTAACAAAGGCGGCTGAAAAGTTGATATGTTGAACACGCACTGCACTCAGACGCGAAGCCGCAACAGTAGAATAAGCCAGCTAAGTTCGCTACCCAAGTTTGGAAGCTCAGCCGCAGTGGAAGGCGGTACGGAACCTGCAGCACCAAAACAACGAAAAGAAGAAAATGAAAGATGTGATGATGGCTGAAAACTGGGGTAAATGGAATGGTCAGCATTAATGCGGTCGTGCCGGTGATCTATCGAGTGGGCGGGTAGGTTTTTGAAATCACAGCTAGTTCTACTGTACCTTAGGCTTGGGAATAGAATCTTGTGTGCAGATTCAGTATTAGTTCTTTCTCTTGACATGGTTGAGAGAACCAGGCCCGCAGCACTTTCTATGTCAGAATCGTGCTGCTGTACGCCAACTTTTTGTTTAGATATGAGCCAACCGTTTGTCAGGCGGCTATGTATCGCATTGTGCGTGGATCATTGGTATTTGTATTGCGTTAAATTTGCACTTTAGCACACAGCGCACCAGCTCGCGATGTTCACTCGTGCGTCTCTCTGCTCTCCCATGTGCCAAGTTTCAACGTGTCCAGCACAGCGCAATGCCGTGGAGGTAAAACGCTTTACTGGATTGCATGTTCCATCAAAAGTGTTGCCTAGTCGTGGTCGTACGCCTGCTCTCTCCAGCCTAAACACAGTTGGTAACCTAGAGCGATGATTCAACCAGCTGTCCAACAGGACTTATGTCCTTTCTTCGGATTGGAGCACCGCTTTAATATTATTGGCCCGCAGCAATTGTTCTTTGGTGATAAATAAATTATCGACAATAATTTAATGATAAGGTATTCTAGAGAGAGGGCATCTCGGATGTAGCACCACTGCTATCGGCCTTGGTTTTGCGCTTCGTAATCAGGAAAATCCGGTAGTCCAGGAACAACATGAACATACACAGTTACCTTACATTTGTTCATAAAAGACCTGCCATGATTCTCAATAATTTCTTTCAACGCAATCTCTGTGAGCATGCGTCTCATACTCTGTGGGTAGCGAAGATGATCTGCTGAGAGTAGGATAGTCTCTGTTTCCTCAGTTAAGTTCAATGTTACTCGAAGAAATCGAAGTTTGTCTTAGTAAAATGATGTTACGTGACGCGCAAAACGTTTTTCATTGCTGAATCAACCTGAATACCAAGAGCCTATCAGATGAATTTCCACGGGTTGCAATCATCCACCATGGTGAGTTTCACTGTTCGACACCTGGATTCAGGTACATTAGCGCATTATATCGTAAACCGACATTGATTCTGTTACTGAATGTCGTTTTGTTTGTTGTAGCTGGCAACTGGTATTGTTTAGCGGGAAGTAAACGGTATTGCATCACTCGTGTTTGGTCCAAAAATTAGACTAAAGGATGCCTTTTCTGGCGTCTTTATCGCAGCAATTGATTCTTGTGTTACGCGGCTCTGGGCTGTTGGTATTTTAACAAACTCATCAGCCGTGGCATCTTGAGATGAGTTAATGACACTCACGCCCATTTCGGCTTGCATACGTAAAGCGATATTGTTTATTTTAAAATGGAACATTTGGCTTTTTCTGCATTTTGGCAAGACCAAAGCACATCAGTCAGATTGATTTGTCTTTTAGATTCTAGTGTACTTTCACCAGCACATTGGAGGTGAAAGGCGAGGAAGTGGTTTGTACAAGTAATGCACCTCCTGACACCTTCACATTTATGCTCACCACATTTGCAGTTTGGTAGAATCAATTCCATTGTGGGCTGTTGTTGCACGCAAACGCTGCCTTTGTCTGGTCTTGTGAGGTAGATGACGAGTGCTCCTCGTGTGTGTTGTCGCGCTTACACGCTCGACGTCAATTACCATAAGTGAGTGTGTCACGACAAGGTCACAGTACTTGGAGATTCGCTGGTTTATTGATCCATTATTGTTCCTGTAGCGCAAAACCTTCTAAATGGCTTGTAGTGAGTGGATAACAATGGCAGTTGCCGGCGATGGAAACCACAGGTTTGATCGTAGCTTTGTTAGTAAATATCCCGTGGAAGTATTTCTAGGACCACCAGATATCGCTGGGTATTCTTGCTCGACCGCAGTGTCGCAGCAGTTAAACTGTTAAAAAGCAGTTCGTGCGTCTGCATAATAGCGATCGCGTTTGAGGCTTCCCACCAAGGAATTTTAGGTGAAACGCGAGAAGCTGCTGAGTCAGGGCAGGGAAATATGGAATCTAATATGCACCAAGTCGTGGAATCCAAAGGGTTTTAAGTCATGCACAGTCAAGTCAGAATTTGCTATATACACCAAACTGACAACCTTCTCAGCACTTACGCAATCACTATTGTTACCTGACTGATTAAACCAGTACAAATCTATAAATATGGATTGACTAATTCAATAGCCAAAGGTGTAAATGATATTCAGGGAACCAAATGAACTTCTAGTACCTGGCGTTCTTTGGTTGACATTAAATGCGACATATAAGCTCGAAGTTTGTTATATTCCGAGGCGCAAGAGAAAGGACCAATTTTTACTATGTGCAAGCGACAGCTAAGTTTTGTGCGATAGCAGTAATTAGCGTAAGAAAGCCCGCACCACGGAACGCGGAATAAAATTCAGG
The DNA here is from genome assembly GCA_944474145.2 of Dicrocoelium dendriticum. Classification (NCBI taxonomy): domain Eukaryota; kingdom Metazoa; phylum Platyhelminthes; class Trematoda; order Plagiorchiida; family Dicrocoeliidae; genus Dicrocoelium; species Dicrocoelium dendriticum. Next base: position 5,494 of record CALYDF020006147.1, read on the forward strand.
TGGACATTACATTTTTCAAGAGAAATTAAATAATTTAGGGACCTTTGGCGTGCCAGTGGAGCTGGAAATACATTTAATTATTCGCGCATGCAATGTAAAGCGCTTTTGCAGTTGTCCAGGGAAGATTACCGTGAAATAATACAGCCAGTGGTGTAGTATACATCCGATTACAAGTCCCAATAATACGCCTCGTGCTCAAAGTGATTCCTGATGCGGAAATCATAAAACCGTAACCTGAGCTTGTTAAGAATTTATTAAACCTGATTTAACGAGAAAAGGTTTGTAAAATAGGCAGATATTTGAGAGTAAATAGAAAAGGAAGTATCTATAAATACTCACAAATTATCAAGTCAAATGGATGACATTTCTACAGCATACCGTAAAAGCATTACGGTTAAGTTCCCTGGATGATAGCAGACCCGCCAGTTGGTTTAAACAACATAAAAGCGTTGATATCTTACATTTCTTAGCCCTGCACAGCAGGACATCGTCGTTAGCATATTTCCATCCAAAGTATGTTGATGATTTTGGGTGAGTTTCGACATATACAGATAATAAGGAGAGCAAAGTGATCTCAAACTGCAAAACGCCGCAGTAAGCTTGAAGCATAAATACGCTAATGCTATTTGACTGAGTAAAGCGCCAAAGATCAGTGAAACATTCTTGCGAAAAAGTTGCAAACAGCAAGCTGAATTTTGTTCAAATAAACTATGTTACAGAATACAATCCGACATTAGAAAGGTTAATCGCGTAAATGCAGATTAGAGTTTATCCTAGTCGTATGCTCCCTATATTAGCTGACCCCCAAACTATCAGTAAAGCATGAACCAACCAGTTTTTTGACGATGTTGTCGTTTACAAAAATGAAAAATTGTCCAAAAATCATCGGCTTATATGCGGTCATATGTGACAGGTTGAACAGCACAGATCGATCAACTCTTCCCAAAGAATTTGTATGGTCAACAAAGCAGGTTTTATCCACCACTATTTAGGACACTCTGTACGAGACAATATCTAGTCTACGGTGCTGGGGTAAATTGCATACTGGTAGACATCCTCGGTATGAGTCGCCTTGGAATTCCTCGGATCTGCTAGCTTGCAGAAGCTTTTTAAAAGCACGAAAGTATAAACAATTAGCCGATTCTTTCACGATTCCTTTTTAAGAACTGGTTTTATTTTGGCGGACGCTCAGTGGCCAGGATGACAGTGGTCGTGATACACTTGTTAAAATGTTATTCGAAGGCAGTGCGCGGGTGTCGGCGCATTGCTTCAAAACTACAGCTACTAAACCATCAGGGACAATGGCTTTGTTTGACTTTAGTTTGCATGTTCCCTATTGACACCCCCTTGTTCAAATAGTGCAGATGGATCAAAGGTAGTGAAGGTGGGCATTGAAAATAGTTTCACGGAGATGAAAAGAGGTCAGAATTGTGTTTGTTAACACCAGCAATAAAACGTTTGTAAGTGCAGCAGTAGCGAATATCAGCTTGCGTACAGGGAGGTGAAATATTGGAGAGTTTTAGACAGCAAATCTCTATGCCAGCAGCATTATGCACATCAGACGATGGTACAGCGCAATGAAGATTTATCCGGTCAACTTGTGTCCATTGCGTACCAGCTTAACAAAATCACTGATAAACTTTGCTATAAGAAAGTCAGTGCGTACTACCTAACTGAATGTTTTGTTCGGTCGTTTGAATCCGTCAGCGCATATGATTTTGCAACCTGCCTGCCTGCAGCGTACTTCTGACACAGGTGGTGAAATTTATCATTCCGCTAGATAACGACGACCATCGGTGTCGGTTTTATAACCTGAGTCGACAAAATAAATTAGGGTGTAACATAGAATCTTCCCTTCAATATATAGGTTTTCCGGAACTGCAACTTGGAGTGGCACTACATTCGTGACGAAAATGTCAGATAAATGTTAGCACCGGACATTTAACTTATTTATTAGCAAAACCGTTGAATTTATCGTTTTTAAATTTTACTTCTTATGTTTACTTGCACCAGTAGTTACGTGCCCATTTTAACATGAATTCGGTAGAGCGTATTGTATAATCTACCGGTGTTGTTGTGTTATGTTTATATCAGGACGTTTGCGATTTCATCAACTTTCGTGATATGCTCATCAAGATGCCGAATTTTGTGGTAACATTAGTTAGGACTACGTTGTGTAGCAAAAGTATTTTGTACCATCCTACAGAACTATCTATGCGGATAGAGTCATTCCTTCTCAGCGAAAGTCGAGAGGAGGCCCTCAATTATGCGATATTTAAACGTGAAATGGTCTTTGAGAAATCCCCTATGCAGCAACTTTTAACTGCTCAGCCGTTTAGAGACAAAGTGTCATAAAACCATTTCCGAGAAAGGAAGCTCCTCATAGCTTCATCATCAATGAACGAGTTTCCTAGCCGCGATTTCTGACTTTACACACTACCAGAAAGTGCACAAGCAATTCATGTAGTCGTGATGTCTACATCGCTCATCGAGCTACCAAACGTGTCAGTACAGGCCTTTTAGCGTTGCAATTCACAAGCCAACACTTACAAGTTCAACACAGTCCCAGACTTAGAAGCAAAATTGGTGACTTTGTAAGCACAAGCAGTGACGCTATGTCTTTATGTCCAAGAGCTCACTATAAACTGCCGCCGTCATAGTCGTTCTAAAGTATCTCCAAAAAGCACCTAATCCGTGAACAAAGACGTATATTACGCAAATTGAAAACGACTTTTTACAGGCGAAATTGATTGTTTGGCAAGTAATATATGATGACCAGATTGGGATTATGAAAGCAAGGATAAAAGCTAACATATGAAAAGGCAAATATTCCGGTGTTAATCTACCCAAGACCCTAATCACACTAAAGCTGAAGTAGGTTTCTTCACCTTTATGCAAAGGGAAGTGCAGGCGAGCGAGTGAATTAGTTAGAATTTATCCGTATTCTGAGTAAAACGGACTATATCACGTAATGCAAATGGTAAAATATGTCGTTAGGTTGTTTTTGGAAAGCGTTACTGCTAAGGCAAAATGACTGCGTTGAAAATGCGTTCTGGATAGCAGAGTAAATAAAATAAAAGGTGGATAATCAATTTGGCTGCTTTGCTTGACCATTTTGAGCAGGCAAACTCTCAGGTTCTTACTGTGGCTAGGTGACAGCACGTTCGCGTTTTTCTTAGCTTGCAAAACGCAATCTCAATTGTAGCCTAGGTTTAAAGTGAAGGCAGCCACTGTCATTACGGTCACTGGGACCGTCACCTAAGCAGAGTTTTTCGGTTTGGCTCTCTCCCATCCCTGCACTTCACGACCGACGGTTTTGTCTTTGTTTAGACTCATCAGATACAGATAGCCGAGCTGGGAAAGTAACGGGACGCATAGATCTTTGCGGCTATCACCATGATCACACGGCGGGTGCTCCAAAACCCCTAAACCAAATTCTAACAGCTGTGGCAAACACTGCTGGCGAAGCTCAATTGATTAGTGATCATGGCGATCCGCCAAGCAATATGCACCGAGTTCCAATCCCAACTTTGTTATCTTTACTTGATGAGTTTAAACAACGAGGAAAACATCGGTAGAGGACTGCAGGGTTGGGAGAGAATCACACTGAAACTAATGCTTCACATTTGTTAGCATCCTTCTACAAATAAAGGTTGCAGTCATTATACAGCTGCGCGCCGTAGGTTTAATGAGTCCCGTTCGGTGGCAACAAGAAGGTGTGGCTGTTAATTCTGCACACACGTTACATACTGATCTTAACGAAACATTGAGTAAGTGTTAAAGCAGTCCTGGAGGACTAATGGATTGGTCTACATGATCTCCTGCTTTTAACCCCCTGGATTTATTCCTCCAGGGGTATATGAAACGCCGAGCATATCTAACTAGTCCCACCTGTCTGCATGAATTTTAACGGAAGATCGTAAACAAATATCGCGCATATCGGTGGACACATTGCAGAATGTACTAGCCAAGAGCATCCGGCGAATACTGCTCTGCAAGCAAAACGGCGGTGGTTATTTCGAATAGCTAGGTCGTTTAATTTTTCTTCTTAATACCTAATTCATGTAAATATATTTATAATTCATAACGATTGATTACATTAACACATTGTTGCAATGGGTAATGACGCCAATATTTCGTCGGGGTAGAATGAACGCTACAAGAAAATGGAACAATATGGGTACTTTAGGAACGCGCAATGGCTCAATTGTCTGACAGGTTGCAAACGTCGTTTTTGATGTTTACCGTAAGGTTGACAGCCGTGGACGAAACGGCTGAAGGTCGCTAGGTTTCATTGGGCGCTTCTTACAAGCCAGTGTCACGTATTTTCGTTACAGATACGACGTTAAGCTTGTGTTTGCCAAGTAGATCAAGTATGTTTACCGCCATTCCACTGTCATTCATGGTTTTCACATGGGAAGGAAACTGTCGCTTGCAAATTACTTGGAAGCTACCGGGTACATATGTTTTCACCACCCATTCTCCTTCGCGACTTCGGCAATTCGGTTCAACCGTTATAGGTTCAGTATGATGCACCTGCCTACTATGGATAAACGCTGCTGCATTATATTAACGTGGTGTTTGGCCACCGATGGATCGGTCGCGGTGGTCCAATTGACTGGCCTGCCAGATTTGAACTCCTTACTTTTCTTCCTATGAGATTACATTCAAAGAAAAGCGCATAAGTCAGCGCCTATTCTACAGCAACATATGAAAAGCAGTATTGTTAACAAACCAAGCACCATCAACACTGAAACTTTGCGAATAGTTATAGCCTTTTGCCTGAGGCGATTTCCGCAATGCAAGCCAACGCCGGTAGGTACGTTAAGCATGTTCTTTTTTGACGGGAATATCATAGTTGTATGTTGTTTGTGTTAATATACTGTTATCACTGATTTCCGGACTAAATCGACGCACGGGCAAAAGTTGGAAGAGGTGCGTCGGGCCAGATTGCATTCAAAAGCAATGTGGATTCAGCAGCACTTGAACTGACCATTTCAATGCAATTGCTTCATGATGCCGAAACTAGGTTTTCATAGTTATGTCTAAGGAATATGAGGAGGATGTGAAGGAGATAGTGATGTGCGAATAGGCTACGTGTTGTCCTATTTTTATCGTGTTGATCGGTGTACTGACACAAGCGTTGGATGAGTGCTTCGAACTAGTAGTATAACGCTCACATCAAGGGAAAGCAAGATGGTTCAACCGTTGTTTAGTTGGAATACAGATCGTGAAAATGTCGATTATTGATCATTTTGTATTTGTTAATCGGGGGTTTGCAGCAATGTGTGTCAGAAATATTACCACAGTAATAACTGTCATGTGGTGGAGAGGAAGCTTGAGAACCCACATGTGTGTTCTGTGGTCCCACGATTTGCCAGTGTTTTGCGAGCCAATGAGCTAAGCGCTTCTTGCTATACGTGATTCTTAGTATCCGAGAGGATTAGGTAATGCTTAAAAATGCAGCTTCGCATTTCCATGCTAATGGAATATTGCCTCATCAGTGTATATGTTGGAAATAATGTTCAAGATTGTGACGGGATAATAGGCTATGCGGCAGCGAGTAGTATTTAGGCAGCATTGGTTTTTAAGGCTTCTTTCTCAAAACGTTACGTTTCATATTTGCAAGGCTTAATTGAAAGGATTAATATTTTCTTAAGGTGGGTTGTTGGAAGCTAACTTCCTGTATAGAAGAGCATTACAAATAACCCTTTGGTCACTAAACACCTATTGAACAGTCCTTGCTCAGGTCAGTTATGCCTGTCGAAACGCCACCACAATTCTACCACGGTAGCCCAGTATTGATGCAACGCTGTCTTGATTTTGCACGTTTGCATTCGTTCGAACTAGCCGGAAACACGGTATTTATCAATCTGTGAGCTTGCGCTGTGGAGTGCCGTATTTCACTTCCACTCAATTATTCAGCGTTTTTACGATGGACGAGAATATCAAGTGCATCTGTGTGTAGGTGTACATGCCTACGGTTATCACTCCGATCGTTCACACACGAGTGATTGTATGAGAGACACTGAGATGGGTTATCATCTACTATTGGACAGTTGGCAGTTTAGAGCGCACTCCTTTCGCCCAAACTTGTGCTCCTGGTCCCCTAATAACAGATTAAACGGTAACCAGGCTTTTGGAAGTATCTGTATGTGCCTACGCAATTGGAACATAGTTGATAGAGGCTGCTTGACTGATTGGCCGCCGCCAGTAGAGCAGCGACGCCTATGCGATTGAGCGACAATTGCTTCGTAAGCCGGCACAAAGAACTGGCTCGATCTATGCTAAGCTTCAGCCACTGTCAACCGAATGAACAAACGTGGGCATGTCCAACGGAGCATCGGTTACTCTATAAATAATATGTTGCATTCTGATCCAAATTTATTTCGACCGCATCCCAGTCTGCGTTTATAATTCTCGGAGAGCGCTACATGACAGTCGGAACCTGCATTTCACCAAGGCATTGTTCAATTTGTCGTACTATTGGTTCGGCGATATTTATGACTGCAGCATTTACTGCGTTTGGTTTATGTCATTCACACTAAAACACCTGTGCGCGATCAAAGCCCACGCTCTTTCCAGTACGTTCGCTGACGTGAGCGTAAGGTAACTTAGCACAAAACGAGAAGATTTAAATCATAGTGGGCGAGCTGATGATTCAATTTGAAAAGTGTTGTTAATTTTCCCAAATCGGGTTTGCTTCGCCTTGTGTATTTAGCACCGGCACAATCGCTACCCGTGCTAATAAGATTTTGTATTGCACTTTTCGGCGATCGTCGATGTGCCTGTACTGCATTTTAAGATTAATATTGCATTCCGTCTTCAAGCCCGGTTGATGATAGAGTTTGGCATTACGACCTAAGTTGATGTAGGGGTTTCGTTGAATGGTGTAAGCATCCCATTTCTGGTTAATCGGTCGGGCTTTGTACGCGCGCCAATTAAATTCCTTAAAAAATGCCTTTTCTAAGCCGGTTCCTCAGAAATGATTTTGCTAATTTTAGTTGAAAGTTTTACTTCTAACATATTTTTCACTAGCCCAGTGGCATTCGGGTAATGTTGCCTCTCTGTGGCATTGTGTGTGCTCATCTAAGTAGGCCCAATTGGATTAGTGGCTGAGGTTGAAAAGAATATAACAAAGTTTGACCGGTTTGATTCTCTTGTTGTATCTACAAGTTTATTCCGTCTATTATATGCAGCGGAAGAACAGCGTTGCATGTTTGCTACAGCCAAGCGGTGCATACATGGTTACGGTCTCGGCCACTAGTTCACGTTGGTTAGGAAATATCCAAGGCTTGTAGTGTTTTATCCATTCTGAATCGTATGAGAGAGGGGACAATGTGGTATAGCAGTATATCAGCGAATATTCCTTTCAATACACTTACGAACGGCTTGTATAGAGACGGATATTTTTATCTCCAGTAGCTTGATCTGGCCTGCCAAAACGACGTGGCTATATACCGGTGACGGTACTAGTGTCACGGCAGGAGCTTGACGAGGATCCATTCCCAGTTTGAACGTTGAGGGGGGTAAATTGTTGCCAATAAACACACCTCGCAACCTCTCCAGTGTAGACAGCACCAACGGGGATCGATAACATGCTTTTCTAGATCTTCGCTAAAATAAGTATGCAGGTGCGCTCGCTAATATAGTAGTGCGCCGCATGGTATTTTGGGTTAATTTTTTTGTACGGCTAAAGTTATCACAACGTCGATGGTCTCATTATTCAGCCATGTTTTGGTAATCAGGAATATGTTTCATGGGGTGCAAAACTGATGGGGACGGAGCTCGGTTAACTTTCTGAAAGGGCTTTGCGCGTCGGTGTGCAAAAAAGCCGAAGGCATCAGAAATCTTGAAAACTGTGCACGGATACATTTTTCGCGTGGGGATTTATGTCGACCTATTCGAGTCAGATGAGAGACGCACTATTCTTGAACCTCTGTCAAAAATCCCCACGGACATTTCGTGTTGCTAATTATAGCGCTCAGTTTCAAAGAATGGTTGGTAACCTGGTTCTCCTTCGACCGGATTGTGTCTTGACATCGCCATATTTCTGAGTTGCCTTTCCACGAGGTTGCACTTGCGACTTTAAGTGTAACTATATCAGTTTGTAATATCGTGTTTACTACCATAACGCGTATATTTTATGGTTGCAGTTTGCGCATTGTATGCCATGTTATTTCGCAAATTCTACCATATGTCCAGGCTAAAGATGTAGTCGCGTCA
>CALYDF020006148.1:0-13697 GCA_944474145.2 Dicrocoelium dendriticum
GTTGGCACCTGTCCAGATCTAATCGACACTTCAACCGGCGTAACAGATCCATCCCAACAATAACAGCAAACGGAATTTTGTCCGCGACGATAAACTCATGGGTGAAACTCTGTTTCGCGACGTCAACTCGTGCGGTTAGGGATCCCCGAACGGACAAGAATTCTCCATTGGCGGCAGTTAGTCGACAGCGACAAGGCGCGTATACATGTTCGGCTAGCTGATTAGTCAAACTAGATCTGATTAGGCTCTTACATGCACCTGTGTCGATGAGACCTATCAATGGAACCCCTGCGATCTGTAATTCTATCGCTAACGCTGAATCTGTGGTCGACGCACAAACAATGGTTGGTATAGAGTGTGAATGCAATCGGTGCCACTCACCTGGGCGTCCGTTATTGTAGCGAGGTAGACCACGATTCGGAATTGGTCGGCGGGGCCGCCGGAAGTACGATAGCACTGGAGGTCGCGAATAATCCCCTCGAAACGGGACGCGATTCCAATTTCTTCGGTCCGGTGGTTGGAGTCTAGCGGGGCGGTGTCGATTCAGTACGCAGCACGTTTCCAGGGGGCCCATGGACTCGTCGACTTGCTCTAATTGGTCTGCCACTTTTAAGGCTGACTGCAGACACGTAGGTCGTCGTAGCCGGAACTCTCTTTTTACCGAGGGCGTCTGGATGCCCTCGAGCAACTGCTCTAATACTCGCTTGTCCTGTTGTTCTGGCGGTTCATCTATGTAGGCATTTATGGCCATCCTCCGCAACTCGCGAACGAATGTTTCTACGTCTTCTCCCGGTCTCTGATACCGGGCATGGAAAACTCTGCGCAGTTCATCGGGCAGGCCATGTCGATCTAAGATGCGCCGAAGGGCAGAGAAGGTTTCCGTAGTGACTTCTCCCTCTAACACTTTGCTATCCGTAAACTTTGTCGAATGCCTCTCCTGCCAGCAGGCCCATGATCACCGTACCCCATTATTGTGCTGGAAAAAGCTTGACATACATTTGCACCTGTTTTCTCCCATCGGAGATATGGCATGCTGGAGGAAAACTTTTCTGGAGGGGGTACGGGGGGGTGGGGTATGTGAAGGGGGCGGTGTGTCTGATTTGTGTCATATCTTCTGCATAGTGTCCGACAGGGATTCCAAAGCGGAAGCCAATCCTTACCCCGGGATCGGAGGTCACCGGGCTGAATTTCACCACCAGACAGTTTACCTGGTTTGCCATTTATCTCTTTATCCTGGCAGGGTCGCCAATTGTAGAATGAAGACAAGGGAGAACCACAAGGATTGAGACGTAAGTTCTATTACGCATCACGTAGTGGCTCCTATAAGATAAGAATCAGTAACGTAGGAAGGCGGATGAAAGAAAAGTTACAGTCAAATCTGTTCGCTTCAGGGTGTGTCGTGTGCCTTCGGTATCAAGTAATGTGGTGCTGGCGGGCGAGGGAGGTTTCCTTTGCTTGAGAAAAGGCAGGGAGGGGCAGGGAAAAGGGGTGTGGTTCGAGGTGTGGTCAGAGCTAACTATTTAAGATTATGGCTAGAGGCGTGACGTGGTCGGGGCTGTGCGGGGGAGGTGAGGGGGGGGGGGGGGTGGGGTGAGGAGGATCCTCTGTTACACGAGTGGGCAGATTTAAGATCTTCGCGAAGGTCATCTTTTGTGAGCCACCATAACTCGAATCTCTCCATGTATTCTTGTAACTCCCGGGGAGATGCATTTACGTTTAAGAATTCGATGGTTGTATTCATTTGTAAATAAATCCTGCCCGCGACGCCAATTATGATGTTCCGAATCGGAAAATAATTGAACTCCACCCAAACTAGTCACGACTCGGAATAAGAACACCAGAATTGGAATTCGAATTTCGCGGGTGTGTATTCTACATCAAAAAAGGTGAGAAGAATAACAATAAACAATCACTGAGTATTGTTTGTACAATTATCACAGTCTGCCGGAAACCAAGCTTTGAAGCCCCGGAGATCTAATTTTGGTAAGGAAACAAGAAGCATGTCAGACAATAAGGGAACAAGGCTGCGGATAGACAGCAAGCAGTCCAGTTGGATAAAGGGTTCACGCAGATAAGCATATGACCAGATGGAACCGGCTTTATGGAAAAGGGTGAGGAAGAGCAACAATCCAGTTTGAGGAAAATGAAAGTGTCAGACAGGAGTCATACGTCAATCACCTGGCTGCTGTCAGAGACTAGGCGAGACAGCTCAGATGAGACGGGACTAGGCGTTTGGTGCTGGTGTAGCAATGTAGACACCAGAAGTAGACGGTGCAGTTGCATATGATAGTTGAAGAATAGACACGTTGGTAGAAAGGAAATGATTAAGGTAAGTGAGAATGTTTACATTTAATGGCAGGTACACATAGGTTAGTTTTGTTGTGGAGTAATATATGAGCAGGTCGGTGTTCCCAGAACTGATTTGCAGTTACGCAGGTGTCTAGGATTTCCACTACGTTGGGAACTGTGAATAATCTCTCTATAGACAATGAAAATAGGATGACACTTTCAGATGCTCTGACAACTTCTGTCAGCATGCTCCATGCGATGGCATACCTGTAGAGCAGGAAGTTAAAACGTATGGAACAGTGCGTTTTAGGCAGAGAAACGTGTGCGGTCTTTTACTTAGAGGGCAGCAGGTGTGACCTATCTTTTGGAAAAAGCAGCTACTGCCTGAGTTAGGGACCGACGTGTTTATAGAGGAAGGTAAGGTTGGTTTTAGGTCTATGTAGCTAAACTTGCTCTAGCCCGAGCTGCTTACACCGGTGTTAGTAGCTGATTATAGTGTGGCCTAGGGGCCCTTAGTAACCGAGCGCTGTATCTTCTCGAGCACCATGCTGTCGCATTTGCGTGTGTTAGCATTGACTAACGAACACCATTCCAGTAGTAGTCGGGCATATAGTTTGTAAAGAGTGAGTCGAGATTCCCTTAAGCGCATTGATTTGAAGATGTATCCATTAATTGACATAGCATTTGCGGAACTATAGCTCACTTGTTCAGCAAAATTCAACGCGCTATAACAATACACACTGAGGTCGTGAACGGCGGAGGAGCTTTCTAGAGAAGTACCGTTAAAAATCAGCGTGTTAGGTGGTACGGGACACTTGTAGGAGAGAACATTGCACTTTGATTTAGGGGGAATTCAAGTTTTAGTAAGTCACACCGGGTTTTCGGGCACGCTGCGGTTATATCGAGTGAGAGAGAGGCTGTTTTGTAGGTCGGTAGGATCGAATGAGAATACCACCTTCACACCGTCAACGAACAGGTGTGGTGTGCCGTGACTGAATACTCCGAAAACGTCATTTATGCATACAAACAGGTGAATCGGTGAAATAAGGCCACCTTGGCGAAGATCGCTGGTCGCAGCAAACGAAGAAGTGAGCGTGCCGTAATCCCTGACTTCGCCCGACGCGTGACTGTAAAGATATTTCAGGATAGTTACATACTTGTCGGGCACACCTTTCTTCAGTAAACAGTTCCACAAAGCTGATCTATTAATTGAATCAAATGCCGCTCGAATGTCCAAAAACACAACGATTGTTGGCCACCGGTAGGTATTCGCCGGTACAGCGGAAATGACTCACAATAGTTCACTTTGACCAAAAATATCTTAAAATGCGTGCATTTCAAATCTGTGCAATTTTTAATTGTAACTTTATAGTATTGCACGATAATCTATCGTGGTATTTCAAATGCCTCTTTTGGCAGGCGCATCTACACCGCATGACGTTTTTACAGCGCTTTACGACATTTTCTACTAGTGTGTCACATGGGACTAAACCAGGGGCCATAACAGCTAAATATCATTCTCGAAAAAGGAGCGCTAAAATGCTTCTTCGCAGTTGCGAGAACTCCCTTGTAAGTAAGGAGCTACGGTGTGGCGACGTTCCTCAGAATGACCTCTTGCGTCTCGTTGATGCGGCAAAGCCAACTGAACGACTCAGCCGTATACGTCCAATAACGTCCAAACCCCAACACTGCAACGGTTGGTCGACTTCAATAGATTGCATCGGTGCTTCCTCGCAGCTTATTTGGCAGCTTGGGTAACATCGAATGTATGCAGCATCGTCCTTTCGCATGGATGGCCAAAACACTCCTCTGTATTAGTCAAAAATCTATCAAAACCTATATGAGCATTATCATGAGCCAACTTTAGCATATGTGCTTGTTGGATTTCTGAAATAAACGGCAGTTTTGTCCCGTTCGTTGCCACTGTCAAATCACCGTTTTCCAAGTGAAGCCTATCTCAGATCCGGAGGAGTTCCTTCAGCTCTTCTGATGTTACTTACGGCTTAGTTCCCGATTGTAAATGAGTACAAACTATACGAATTCATCCGTCCTCTGGTTTTCCATAAGGTCGGCAGTGGTCAAGAATCCTGTGATTCCGAGCGCATAGAATGCCAATCTCTAACTGGGTCTCATCTATCGAGGTGAGAAGCCAAGCCAATGACAGACAAATGTCAATGGGAAGTCCGCAGTCTGTTGTTTCAACCCACTGACCAGCTCGCATGACGATGGAACATTTTCGAGTACTGAACTTCACCTCTAATGGCCAATAGGTAAAGGTGGGTCTTCATGGATGCTCCTTGTCAAACATGCGCTTTGTTTAGCCTCATCAATGGGACGATTGGGGAATCCCATCTATCCACTCAACTACGTCTTTGTCGTCCGAATCAACGACAGCTGTTGATGAGAACAAGAGTTAGACTGTACCTGGGATTTTAACGGGATTTAGGTGGGTTAGAAGTTAGTGGGTGCTGAAAGTAGGTCCATATGTTGCCCATTCTTCAATGGACTGGATTCCATAAGCGAGGATTTGGACAAGGTCAAAACGATCTCCACCGATGTTCTTCCTTGAGCAAATGAGCCATGTGTAGACGCACCCATAGAGATACGTTTCATTGCAATCTCCACGGGGTCGCTCAATCCCGGCTCCCACTGTTACACTCATGTTAGACTTGCTGGTAAGTTTTGGGTGGTCAGTGTCTTCAAGATGCAGGAATCCCGGAGTTTAACCTGCTATACCCCAGGTATGCGGCATTTCGCCCTCATCTAAGGGATTGGGACACGACATTGTTCCTCCTTATCTATCTAAGACAAATCATGTGAAATACGAACTAAGCTTTATCTACCCAACTGAGCACATTTTCAATATCCTTTATACTAGAACTGCGGACAAAAGCTTTGGGTGCAAAAGTCTATTTAAACGATAGACAAATGATGAACAAACAAAATGCACATACATTCACTCAAACAAACGTTCACACTTGGCATCAGTGATTGTAGAGTTCACTAGAAGATGTAATGTATAAGGCAAAAGGGTTATGGATAAGAAGTGGTGCAAGAATACGGAACCTTTAGTTTTGAACGTGTGGATGAGTTAATTTTACTCTTATTCCCTCTCTTGAACAACGTTTTTTGATTTTCGTCATTCTTTTTCGCAAGGGCACAGAGGTTCGAATAAGAGCACTACTAGGATCGGTTCCATCGCATTTGTTTCAAACAACACGGAGCTCTTCACATCAGAGAAACAAGAAATGCAGGTAGCTAACTAATGTTTTAGTGCTCTTTGAATTTGTTCGCGTCTCCTGATATGCGGGATGTCTGGACAGACTGGTGCTCCTACCGCGGATATGGGACGAAGAGGAAGGCGAGAAATTCGTAACAGATTTAGCTTCTACTGTTAGATATATATGCTGTTTGCCGACTTCCTTGTGCGAGCCTCCGGATTTGGTATGCACGCTTTACCGCACCTTCACCTGTATCGACCAGCATCTACTTGTGATTTAAATTAACTAGCCTACCACTATTTGTGGCATTCTGTCTCCTAGTCAGCCTTTCATCCACAACGTTTAGTTGCTTGGTCTTTAAGACTATGCAACAGGTGTAAGCTTGCCACACTGGTGTAAGGGGGAGTTCGGTGTACCAACTATCCGAAACACACACAATCCAACTTGACCCATGTGATGAGGCGTGTAATGGCAGCCGTGTACGATCGCAGTGATCTCTCCATCCACCTAGCCGTTGTCTCGATTGTCTTGTATTTTTGTTGCCTTTAAAACTCCTATCGCTGACAGGAACTCTCCAACATTGATCTGGGATCCGTTGGAATTACAGTGTTCTCGCTAGTCCCATTTCTACTTTTTCAGCATGTTAGATCTGCTCGTCCTGTATTGGCTTGTTGGAACCTGCATCATTTTCGCATGGCCTTCTATCTTTTGGTTAAAATGAGTGCATTCATCTGTTGATTGTTACACTTAAGTTTCCCATCCTGGTATTGGAGTGGCATTGACATGATCGATATTTCAGCTTAGATTCAGTTCCAGGCTTAGAATCTTGCGATCGGACCCTGAGGACTTGGATTATCGTGAGCCGGATGTCGTTATCGAAAGACTGCACTCATGAATGTTTGCTCGACGAATTTTGCTAGAGTGTGCATTTGGATACTTCTGAGAGGCGACTTTCCGCCTCTGTTTTGTTCTCATCAACAGCTAAAAGCTGCTCAGGTGTCGCGCATAACCCATTAACCTCGAGCGGATTGTTGCCTTGAAATGGGATATCACAACGTTCCGAAATTCATTCATTAATCGCGAATAGGAATTTTGGTTCCATTGATACTGAGAACAGGTGACTGGCGTCATGCTGCATAACCACGGCTTTATAGTCACACTTCCATGTGCCTTTTTGTACCAACTTGTTTATTGCAGAGGTGCGATTGCCTAAAGTATCGCTGACAGCGAAGCAGAACGGACTCATTTTACCCTCCAGCTTGATCTCACAGCCGTCGATTGGATGTCTGTTCAATATACAGTTCCATGCATATCAGATGAAGCCGTGGTTCATGATCCGTATCTCACCCATCTTACCTAACCTAACACAAACCATATTGATTGGTACCGTCTTTCAGTTGAAACGAAGTAATCTGGGAACCGCTTGGGCGTCTGCCTGCCGTTTAATTCAAGGAGACCGCCCGGAGTATTGCGTCGATACAGTGTTGAATGTTAACTCTGTCCTTCAATCGTCCTTCCTTCTACCTGTGCTCGCAAACGGTGCGCATTGCGTAACTAAACAGAGCATTTGATTTCAATTTTGCTATCATTTTAAATTTCTTTATGAGAATCGCTGTCAACTATTCTGAAGTGCAAAGCTGATTAAAGATTATGCCGAAGAACAACGTGGTCCACCGGATTCTGTGCACACAAACTTTTGTTTTTGATTTGGAATCAATCCAAATACCGTCGCATTGTGACGAGCGAAATCAATGTGATCAGCTTGCACCTGTGTTTTCTGGCACAGTTAATTCTGACTGGCTGTTTTAGTCGAAGGGTGAACCAAATTGTATTTGGGAGTGCTCAGTTATGCATCTTTCTTCCAACAGCAACTACATTCTTCGTGCATATATACAAATGAAAGTGATTCTAATTTGACGAAACTGTCTATAGATAACACTACACTTTATTGCGTGTGGACCATTTCAAGCACGTCTATGTGCGTTGAGGGATTTTATTTTGATCTTGACCAACATTGTGGTCTTACACTCCTGAACTTATTCATATCACATCTTCAATTAGTCCTGCTTTGGATCTGCTGCGCCCAATTGCATCAATGTGTCAGCTACAAAGTGAAATCCTGTGTGTACACAACAGCGGGGTGAGGAGTCTCCAAATAATTTACGTCCGCGTCGCCTCTGGTTCTTTGACTTATTCGCGATGTTGTCGGTGTAGCGGGTCGTGTCGGATTTTTCAGAACTTCTTTTGGATTCGGCTTTTATTGCTGCGCTTCCCATGCTGTCTAGTGTGGGACCTCGCCCAGGCAGCGTGCTCATAGCAACTATCAACAGCTCCAACTAAGTCTGAAAGAATACACTTACATTTATTTTGACTTTCCGGAACTTTATTCCTCCTGTGTGGCCTTTGCCGCACCCTATCTCCTGATCGGAAAACGTTTCTGACCTGTTCTACGCTTTATATGCAAACTTCTCTTTATACAACCAGTCTCTTCCATCATATTATTTGCAAACACTGATGTATATTTGAGCATGTGCTTTGCCACCTCTTGTCCGTTGCCTATCTCTTTCCGAGTTTTTCAGAGACGTTAACTGTCACTGGTAAACCGTGGTTTTGCTCCCGCTATTCATGTCCCAACAATTCGGATCCTTTCTCTACGGGGCTCTTGATTCCTTCACTTGGATGTGGATAAGCATTACTCCTTAGACGTCACAAGACTCGTCTGCTACCCTCATCTGGCCATCTCGGGTTGCTGCAAACATGAGCGGACGTACAAAGGGCTACAAGTGAATTCGAATACTCGCCTAAATAATGGGCTTAGGGTCAACACAAGTTGATCAATCAATACAACATTTACTTACGAACAAAACTTATATTACATCTCTTGCTTATTCTCACTTACTCATTCACGAACGGTTTGCTAGTACAACACGGAAGGAACATGCGATATCAAAAAGTTTTCACACCCACACCTTGGATCTCATAAATTTTTAAAGTTACCTCGTCAAGACTCGTCTTTGATCAAATTGTGATTCCTTCACAATTTGTCTTTGCATACTTGGTCATGTCTTCTTTGGCCTGCATCCTGTAAAATCAGGAATATACATTTTCATTTTCACATGTGTAGCCCGGATTGCTTTCTGTTTTTCCCACCTGTTTGCACCCGCTTGTCTGATGGATTTTCTTCTCTTACCCTATGTACATAGCCCGCGCCATTTCACGCGGTTATGTGCTGCTATGTATCTTGGTGCTCTCTCCTTTCTAGTGTGTGTGTACGGTCCCAACTACGGTTGTGTATCTTGTGAACCCTCAGTTATGTTGTTCTCAAATGGCTATTTTTGGGGCTTCCCTTAACTGAATTTCAATGTTCATTTAAACGTTGCGCAAAATCTAATGTGGATTCATGAACGCCGTGGACCGGGCTTTTGTTTGAGGTGGAATTATTCTCTATCCAACTCCATATGGCAACACAACGCTTTTTCCCTACATAAACCGTACCTTCACCAGCGTGGTTGTCGAAAGTACTGTGTGCGAGCTGCAGCGTTTGGTGAAACCTTCTACTTAAGTGCTGACATCATTAGTGAATTATTCTGGTGGCTCGATGGCAGCTGCTGTATACGATCTAACCAAAGATTACCGAGCACGGGAAAATGTTGATTGTTGCTCAAAAGGAATCAGACTGGTACACGCCTACCTCCCCATTATCAATAGAGCACGGTGTTCCGGAAACACCCGGCTTACCTGTCCCGTTCAATTGTGATGCCATTATTGTCTGGCGTAAGGTAAAATTAGGACGATTAGGCTGTTAATTTAATTTTTTTCACCGTAACTTTGCGAACGCTAAACACGACCTTATTCCGACCTAAGTGATGCTTGTGAACACGTTTCATGTGCGTTCGTGTTAATGCCAGCAAATTTAATATCTACATGCATCAGGTTTCTGTAATGGATTTGCGCAGACCTGGTCGCGTTAGTTTATCCGAGAGTTACGCGTAACATGAGCACTGTTGCGCTTAAACGAAATCGGAACAACGGTATGGTTGTGGGCTAACTTTAGTAGTATGCGTGAAGCGGTACACTAATCAGCACTGTGAACTCGTAGAAACTGTCTGCTCAGAGAGTCACATAATCGCGCGAACGAGTTCCAGTTCGAAGCGAATCAATGACGGACACTGATTGGTTGGAATAGGAACACGGATACCCGCGCTCCTACGCGGCAGGCTTCCCGGCTGAATGGTAACTTTCTGACAAAAGATCTGTTAAAGTAGTGCTGAGCGAGAACGCTAGAAACACTTCATCCTAAGTTGACTAGGTACAGTCAGGCGTACTGTTGTTGACCTCTAGCATTGATACTCTCAACCCTGTTGCTCGTTAACGCCAATGTGTCAACCTATTCAAGAGCATACCTGTCCCCCATGGACGCATACAGCTAGCCCTGCGCTTACACCTAGGGAGTCCCTTTGATTAATGTCCCATGACCGATGACAGTGTCACTGATATCGCCTTCATGTAACCCCTCAAGGAGAGAATGAATTAATGCACGCTTGGGCTTGTAGGGACAACGCGTTATTTTGCATGTTTAAAAAGCTAACTTATTACCACTATGCGTGAAGTTGGCTGTAAAAAGGTATGGAGCAAATGCTAACGAATGTTTATAATGAAATCAAATGAAATCACACCACTACTAAATAAACAGTAGTTTACTGCTTTTGGTAACTGTTGAGGCGCACAATCTTCATGATTTCAAGGTACCACCTAATTATACAAGCAGATGATCAATGGGCGACCATTTATTTTTCTCTTTAGAAAACTTGCAAAGATCATTCACTAAGCTCTTGTTCAGTAAATCACCCAGCTTGAGTTATCAGGAGCGCTGCCAGCAGCCTAAGCTCGAGCTCCTTTTGTTGCGACGACTGAAACGTAACCTGATGCTGATAATCTCAAAAAACAAAAGATATACTCCGATCTGTGTACACTTAAAATTCAACATAACTTCACTCGAATTATACGCAACGAGACCTGTAGATTATGTGTGCCGAAAACCAGGACAGCTATCCTGTCAGAAACGCCGTCGTGTGGAGTAGCTTATTAGCCGCAATCAAGTCTTGCATAAATGCAAGAGCATTCCACATTCAGCTTAGCTATTTCCTTGACCAGCACTCGATAATGACCATTTTCCACCGGGTAAATCACCCGAGTTCCTTTATGATGGACCAAGGAATATATAAACGATGATTAAAAATTTTTACAAAGTACTTAACAACAACAAAAGTATGGTGATTCGAAATCATTTTTATATCATACACCCCATATTACATATTTCACTCATGCAAGAGCACGATAATTATTGTACCCATGATTTGTCCGATACCAGAGACGGATTCGCGTACAATCGGGAAATGCACGTATTATTATTATTGTTATTATTATAGGATGTTCTGCATCGAAAATTAATTGAACTCCACCCAAATTACTCACGACTCGGAATGAGAAAACCAGAATTGTAAGGGTTCCGTCAGAGCAGGTTTGAAATGCCGAGAGACGATCAGGCTGAAATGGAGCGCACAGTAAAAACACACGACAGTAACTCGAGTAGTCGATGAATGCGTTAACACATGCAATCGGATGAGGAAGGAGCGTCACCATATCCAGCGAACGCAGCACGAAGAGATGCAACCAATCGGGCAGTCACCGACCACGGAAGGAAGAACACGACGGGAAGCAGCAACGTGTATCTCCGACAACCAAAAACGAAGGTACAATCAAAACAAAACGCAAGTCGTTCAAAAATGGTATAAAAGGTCCGTAGGTGCGTCAAATGGGAAATATGTTCATAACGATTCATTCATTGCTCAACGCGTTCGAGTCTGTAAAAGGAAAGAAGAGAAATAAATGTGGCGGGTCGTTCAAAATCCCATAACAATTTCGGTTTCGGTACACTGCCCCTCCTGCATTGGGCACTGCCCTCAGTGCCTCCGTGTCTGCTGCCGTAGTCATCCCGCCTTCGGGTGGTATCTCTACAGTTCCTTCCACCATAGGCAGGCATCCCGGGGGAACTATTCCGTCTGATGGTACAGAGTTCGATGACGAAGTAGCTGGTTTTAATTGATTGTAATGAACAGTTAAAACGTCTTATATCGGCTCATGGACACTCCGTGGGGGAAAGGAAAAACACAATTTCGTAAGGACCTTGCCATTGGCGATAAAATTTACTGGACGCGCCTGCAGGAGGCTTCGGTCGGTGCAGCCACACATGATCTCCTACGTGGTATTCTGGCCCGAGACGGCGCTGGTCATAACACT
This sequence comes from Dicrocoelium dendriticum, assembly GCA_944474145.2. Classification (NCBI taxonomy): domain Eukaryota; kingdom Metazoa; phylum Platyhelminthes; class Trematoda; order Plagiorchiida; family Dicrocoeliidae; genus Dicrocoelium; species Dicrocoelium dendriticum. The sequence goes on from CALYDF020006148.1 coordinate 11,811, forward strand.
GTTTCTGGCGGTTTTGCGCATTTCTCATGTTTACTTGGACGCTGAGGAAAGCAGATCGAAGACGCTGCCGTAGATCGCATACATAGTCCAAGAGAGAACAAGCCTCTAGCGGTGGGTTCGAGGACAACAGTTCTACCGGCAACGGAAAGCTCTTGACCGTGTGTCAGATAAGCTGGAGAGTAGCCCGTGGTTGCAGGCACTGCCGCACGGTAAGCCATCATGCATTGTGGTAAAAGCTCATACCAACGATTCGTCTGTTGTCGTTCAATAAAAGTTTGGAGGATTCCATTGATAGTTCGGTTCGTACGTTCTACCAGTCCGTTTCCCTGGGGTGATAGGGTGTAGTCCGCGTCTTCCTGAAGGAGAGCAGCCGACAAACTTCGCGCATCAGTTGGCTCTCGAAAGCAGCGACATGATCTGAATGAAGTGACAATGGGCGCCTATATCGAGCAACCCATTCGTTTACAAAAGCGGATGCGACCGTTGCTGCATCGGGTTGTTTGATTGGAACTGCTTCGCACCACTTCGTAAAGTAGTCGACGAGGACTAAAATGTGTCGATTCCCATTCGCCTTGATTGGGAGAGGGCCCATCAGATCTACACCAATGCGTTGACCCGGTGCGGTAGTGACCATGGGCATCAGAGGAGCTCGCGGTACGGTTGCAGGTGACTTCACAGAAGTACAAATGTCGCATTCGTTGCAGAACTTGGTAACATCGGCGTGTATCCCCGGCCACCAGTAGCGTTGGCGTACAGCAGCTTCCGTCTTCCTCTGACCCGCGTGGCCTAACTCATTGTGAACTTTCTGTAAAACAGGTGGTATTCGCACCGTCGGAGTAATAAGTTTCGGACCAGACTTATCCAGCAAATACAAAACTCTACCGATGGCCTTCAAACTACCCCAATGTCCCCAGAGCGCACGTTCCTCCGCTGATCGAGATTGCATTTCGATCCCAGAAGGTTTCGACGATCCATCCAGTTGACGCTTGTATATGTTGGAGATGTAAGGGTCATCAGACTGGTCATTGGCCCATGCTTCATCCACCTCTAGATCATGTAAAACCGCGTTCACTTCGTCCGATGCAGGAAGTCTGGAAAGCGCGTCTGCATTGGCATGTCGTGCGCCGGGCCGGTATTCACATGTGAATTCGTACTCTTGTAACTGTTCTTGCCATCGCGCGACTTGTCCCTCAGGGTCACGGAAGTTTCGAAGCCACTGAAGAGATTGGTGATCCGTTCGAACCAGAAACGGTTTTCCAATGAGGTATGGTCGAAAGTATCTGAGAAACTTGACCAAAGCCAGTAACTCGCGTCTGGTGGTGCTGTACCTGCGCTCCCGTTTGTCTAGACGGCGGCTAGCGTAAGCAATCACAACTTCGCCACTTGATGTTTTCTGTGACAAGACTGCTCCTATCGCGTCAGCACTGGCGTCTGTATCCAGCACGAATGGTCCCGCTGTATCAGAAACGTCAGGAAGGCCAAGAATTGGTGGTGATGATAGACATTCTTTCAGTTGTGTGAAAGCTCGATTACACTCATCGGTCCAAAGGAACTGTCGGCCCTTTTCGGTCAGGCGATGTAGCGGAGCCGAGATGGTAGCGAAATTACGAATAAACCTGCGATAATATGAGGCAAGTCCCAGGAAGCTTCGTAGATCCTCCACATTACGAGGTCGTGGCCACGATTGAACCTTTTCACATTTACCAGGGTCGGTGCTGATACCGTTTGGTGTGATGACATGACCCAAGAAAGTAACTTGGCTACGCAGGAATCGGCACTTAGAACCTTTCAGCCTTAGTCCGGCTTGCCGTAGCCGTTGCAGGACAATGCGCAGTCGGTCATTATGTTCTTCGACGGAACTGCCATGGACTATAACATCGTCCAAGT
>CALYDF020006149.1:0-13695 GCA_944474145.2 Dicrocoelium dendriticum
CATACGAGTGAACATTTTGTCAGGTAATAATCAGACCAAGGAACATGATGGCGCTGCAGCGCGTTAAAATCAGTCATAACTGTTGTATCAAGCTACAAGTTAGGCATAATTTCGCCTTGTAGTAATCCATTGGCACAGGAGCCCAAACAACGTTTTGGTGCAACCATAGACCATCAAGAAATCGGAATGTTCTGTGCTCCATCAAAGCATTCTTCACGGTAAAAGCAGTTGTACAGGTTGTATGTAGAAAGCTGAGGACTGCGTCAATGTGAAATGTTCAGCTGTGACTTTAGTCAGCGGCGAGTCACATCCGCCACGTTGCAGTGTTGTTAAGCGGACATTTGTGGCTTTTTATAGAGAGAACGCTTGCCAGGCAAAACCCACCACGACCTGGAACACTGCCGTAGCTTCCGTTGAACAGTAGTACTAGCCGGCGATGCATGGTACAGACCGAATTAAATAAATGAAATAAATAAATAAATATTTTATTCTCAACAAGGTGAGGCACGCCTTTATAGGCATGATCATTTTGGCATAACGATGCAGGATCAAGAATATGCAGACATCCGATACATTTGCCATAGCAGTTTGTGTTTGTGTAGGGGTATGTATGTAGGTCACTGTGCGTGTATGTGTATGTAGCTGTGTATTTCGTGCTTGTAGTTGCGCTGCTCCAATCTTTAATGTTTGATATCGTCATCAATATGTGGGTAGGAGGTTGGTGTCCTTGGGTTGGATAGAATTATCCGGATATCCATGGGGCAGAGACTTTATTTTGTAGCGAATCACAACCGCCACGTCACAGTGTTGTTAAGCAGACATTTGCGGCTTTTTATAGGGAGAACGCTTGCTAGGCAAAACCCGCCACTTCCTGGAACACTGCCGTCGAACTATTTGCTGGAACGGGTTAAACTTAAACCACCCAGCTGACACCTCGAGGAGGTTGTTCGGCTAGCCAGTCGGTTGACAGCCAAAGTTCTTCGTTTGCTGACCGTTTGGCTTGGTAATGATCCAGCAGTAATCGTTGAAGCCGCTCAATGATGCAAAGAGTCGCAGAATAGAACGCTAAACGTCGCAGGTGAGTAAAATCAGTTATAATAGAGGCTGGCTTTTGCTGTTATATACTTGTCCGGTTTGCAAACCGTGTCAAGCTATCTACGCTGGACTTGTCATGGGGATGGTGAGTGCAGTTGTTCCTTGTGGGGGAATATGGCCATAACAGAAGAAAATGCCATTCCTTTGTCCATTGCGGGTGAGAATAAGCAAAGCTAACCGAAGCAGTGAAGGTAATCACGCCAGAATCGTTTGTCTTTCGTTGTGGAACAGGGGACCCATGTAAATATATTACTTTACGTGAGTAAATTGTGATACTGGGAGTACAAGGCGAGCTAATCCTATTTGTTTAGTCCACGAGAAATTGGCGTCTCCAGAATGGCGGAAAGAGCTCCAGTTGTAACGATTCGTGGGTTCCTCATCTCCCGGAGAAAGGATCAATTGTTTAAGCCAGCTGGCTATTGAGGATGGGTCGGCCCATCCAAGTGGATACCGCCACTTGTTTTTGCCGATGTACCTGAAAATCTCGGGAAAAAACGGGCAACGGACAAGAGGCAGCCAAACAGACAGACAGCAATGAATTAAGAAGCACTATCAAAGGACTGGTGGCGCGCAACGGTGCCTATAATACTCTAAAACCGATGTACTTTGGCATAGTATACATGAGTTGTAAGCGCGTTCATTACATCACGCCGCTGGTGTGGCTAAGGCTGCAAGTACTGCGTACGAAGAAGGCTCTGCACGCGCAGGGTCAAGAGACCGACATAACAAAGCGTGTTTACAAAATTGAGCGAATAGTAGGATTGTTGGAGAGAACAAGATAATCCGATGCTGATGACAGCAGTCCGAATGCTAGAGGCAGCTTAGGTGAAACTAAGGCCAACTAGATTGAGACCGAATGCGGGAGCAACCGTGAATAAATAAATAAATAAACGTTTATTCCCGACAATGCGAGGCACACCTTTACAGGCATGATCATGTTTAGCTAACATCGTGTGATCAAAAAGGTACACAAAGTACATGTTAGGCATAACAGGGTATGTAAGTGTATGGGTGTATTTATCTATGTAATTGTGTACGAATGTAGCTTGTGTTTTTGAATTTGCCGCAGTATTTTTGACTGTTTGTGAGAATGTGAGAATAAGCTATTGATGTCCGTGCGTTGGATGGCATTTTCCGGATGTCCACCGGCCAGTGACTTCAGTTTGTGGCGAGTCACATCCGCCACGTCGCAGTGTTGGTAAACAGACATTCGTGTCTTTTTATAGGGAGAACGCTTGCCAGGCGAAACCTCACCAAGTCCTGGAACACTGCCGCCGAACTATTTGCTGGAACGGGTTAAAACCAAACCATCCAGCTGGCACCACGAGGAGGTTGTTAAGCTAGCCAGCCGGCTAGCCAGCAAGGTACCAAGAGGAAAAGGAAATTTAAGGAATCGGCGAGGATCGGGTGAACGCGGACGGCAGTGCGAAAAGCAATCCGTGATAATACTTATGATAAAGCGGTCATAATTCCATAGTCCAAACGCCGTCATACGCAAGGGAAAAGGGTCGCAGTGGGCAAAACTGCCGCGCATTGGAAGTCGCTATCTCGGGTGCGATCCACCAATAGATGAATGAGAACATGTGGTAAAGAGCGGAGGAAGATGAAGAGAGGTAGGATGAGCATACTAATGGAAGTAATTGTGAAAAACCACTTAGCAATGGTCCGAGTGTCGCCAGTAAGCGGGAGCGAAGTCGGAGCGGAGACGACCATACGCACGAGGATAACTTGGTTCGGCGCAATGAGTGAAAGCCGTGAGAATAAAAGTGGAGCGTAAAAACAGAAAAGGCCATGGATAAGAAGAAAATAAAAGCAACAAGAGTCTAGACGTAAGTGGAAGAGAGCGAAATTGCTGCCAGACCATGGTCGGAAATGGCACGGACATCTGGGAGTAGTTGGCGTGCAGAAGTTTGTTCAGTTAAGAATTGTTTAGCCGGCGCACTGAGATTGGGTCGTACACTTGTGGTGAGAACAAAGGTGAGGAGGTTCAGCGAAAACAGACCGGTTAAATATCATATAGGCTATATTACACAGGTGTGCTTAGGTCCGGCAAGCCTCTTGAAGTGTGGGAGACAGATCAGACGATACTTGATTATTCGGTGCGTTGAGATTGAGTCGTAGAGATATAGTGGAAACAAAATAGGGAAGACCAGAGTACAGGAAAGGAAAGCGAGGGAAGGGACTATGAATTTGATTGCTATGTTGCGTTTCTGGACTGCTTAGGTCTCCGTCAGTAGGCGGTGGAAGGTACCGGTTGCCGAACCCGGCGGCTGTTTGTTCATAGTCTACTGTCAGTACACAAGCTAGTAGCAACACAGTTGGCAACGAACCATCAGATACCGTATTTGATTCGTCTGTTAGCCAGGGAGGCAATCGGGCTTCTGCCCTTGTCAAAGTAAAAGGGAAGAGGGTTGAAAAGTTCAACGAATCACTTGCAATGCTGATTTCCAGCACAGCAAATATTCCCATTGTAATCAGATGAATCAAGACCAGAAATCAGTTCAAGGTTAAGAATATCTTTCGGTAAACTCTCTTCAGACCCATACCTTTACGTGACACTGACTGTGTGGGGTAAGCGTCGAATCGGGCTGGGATTGACTTCTAAGGTGTTTAAACGGTCAACCTCGATGACTAAATGCGGTTACAGATGGCAAGAAGTGCACAACCGGAAACTTAGTACACAAGCCCCAGCAACTTAAAGTAAATAGAAAAGGTCACGAAGGGAATTAACTACTCATGTCAATCGGCCACGGTACTAGTATCGGCAGTATGAAACGTTCCTGTACACATAATTCCGGCTTCAGGTGGCGGATCTCAATAACCTAGGCAAAAGACAGGGTTTGCTTACGGAAGCCTTGCGAGAAGCGTTCAGGTACTGAGTAGCTGACTTTAAAGTCATTTTCAGGTGCAGTACGGCCACTTTCGAGGAGGTGCGACATGATTGAACTGTCTAACGACATCAGAGGACCCCAGCGTCCTCTGAGCTCATCCGTTACCGGTAGTTCAGCTGGCTTGCACCAATTGCATTTTATTCCATTTTTTAAATATTGCATCACAGTAACTGATGTGTTTCTCACCTCTGGCTAATGTAAAAAATGATGATAAATCTGGTGTGACAGTACCGTCGATCGTCGCGCGGGTGGCGTTGCGCTGTACGTCAACTCAGCTCTCACTGTCTTTACGACGTATACATTGCTCATTCGCGGATTCCTTTTTATATTTCAGCCGTACAGCTGAAAGTTGTGTTGGTCGTTAAAAGCCCGATAGGGTTGAGGGTGGTCTAGTTGATGGTATCCGTAAACATTCGATGAATAAGTGTTTAGTGATCATGAAGTTTGTGCGTCCCCACCTGCACTGCCAGAATTGTTCCTGCGATGCTGGTTCAAGTATTTTGCTACCGTTCTCAATCTAATCTTGCATGTTCCCTTGCATCAGTTCGCTGATTTGCCCACTAGATTTATGCTGAGACCAAATACGTCCCGCATTCGGTCTCAACCTAGTTGTCCTCAGTTTCACATAAGATGCCTCTCGCATTCTGGCTTCTGCCATCATAATCGGTTTACCTGTTTCTCTAAAACCATCGCATCATTCGCTTAACTTTTGTTAAAACGCTTTGTTATATCGGTTTTTTGACCCTGCGCTTGCAGAACCTTCTTCCCACGTAGTAGCTGTAGTCTGAGTCACACCAGCGACGTAATGTATAGAACGCGCTTGCGAATTATGTATACTAAAAAAATTACATAAGTTTGAAGGTATCATAGGCACCGGTGAGCGCCACCAGTCTGTGTTATTGCTTCTTGATTCATTGATGTCTCTGTTTGGCCACCTCTTGTCCGTTGCCCGTTTTTCCCGAGATTCCCACAGGTACATCCGCCAAAACAAGAAGGTTTATACACTGGGACTGGCCGACCCATCCTCAAAACGCTTGGCTCTTTCTCCAGGAAATGAAAAACCCACACCCTGGTCTAAATGGAGCTCATTCCGCCATCCCGGAGGCGCTACCTTCACGGGGTCTAAACAAATGGGTTTAGCTTGCCTCGTACTCAGAGAACTATTTACTCACCTGGAAGAATATATGTACATGGATCCCCCGTTCCACAAGCGAAGACAAACAACTCTAGCGTGATTACCTTCACTGCCTCAAACATTCCTATTCGCCAGTCACCTGGAGCTATGCTGATGTCATTTCACGGACAGCGTTGCGCACGTATACGTGGCTATTCCCATGGTCTTCTATGGAATTTTCACTTCGCTACGGAAACAGTTACACTTACTTACATTTGCAGGAATCCCAAATCCAATTTGCGGAGAATGGCGTTTTTACCTATTAAGGACATATTCAGCCACAGGAAACAACTTCTCTCACCCACACCATGACAAGTCCAAGGAGGATAGTTGGACATGGTTTGCGAGCCGAGCATGAATATAATAGAAGATCCGGCCTCTATTAACAATGTGTTTACTCACCTGCATCATTATCAATCGACTCTTCGAATCTTGCATCATTGACCAGCTTCAACGACTGCTGGCGTATCAGTACTAAGCCATTCGGCCAACCAACGAAGAATTTTGGCTGTCAACCGACTGCGAATAATAGAAGGCAAAATCGGTCTATACGATGCATAACCGACTTGCACTACTGTTCAACGAAAGCTACGGCAGTGTTCCAGGACGTGGTGAGTTTTTGCCTGGCAAGCGTTCTCCCTATAAAAAGCCACAAATGTCCGCTTAACAACACTGCAACGTGGCGGATGTGACTCGCCACAAAATAAAGTCACAGCTAAGCATTTCACACTGACGCAGTCCTCAGCCTTCTACATCGAACCTGTGCAACTAATTCTGCTATGAAGAATGCTTTGTTGGAGCACAGATCATCTCTATCTCGTAATGGTTATTGGTTGCAAAAAGCCTTGTTTTGGCTCCTGTGCTCACGGATCACTACCTGGCGAAATTACCCCCAACTTGTGTTTTGACGGATTTTGCGCGCCACAGCGCCATAATGTCCCTGGGTCTGACTACTACCTGACAGTATGCTCACTCATACGGACAACATCTTTTCTTTTATAACTTTCATTAAAACGAAATGTTTTAACATTCCGCAGAAGCTATGCTTGTATGCATATTTGATCACGCCTTTACTGGTGTGTCTCGTTTTACCGAGAATATAGTATTTATTTATTTATTTTTTCTGGGCCTTTACTAATAAATTCCGCTGATTTCCTCATGGACTTGTTATGCAACTTAGAAGTCGAAGTACCTGGGGCTTTTGTTCCCTTACCCGTGCAAGAAACTGGACGCTCATTACACGGAGGCTTGTGTCGTCCTCGGAATCTGACCTGACCTTTCGTTGCTAGCTACCACGCTCGTCAATAGCTTAAGTGCGCGTTTGCTGTATGCTGAATAATCCTTCTCACACGGTACATATATATGGCTCCCCAAGCAGGCAGCTGAGTCTCTACCCGTGGCCGAATTGGAAGTAACGGCATTCAGGCTTACGGTTGGTGGGGGTAGGCACTGCAGACAAACTGCCACCTAATAGCCACGCGCGACTTCAAAGCATTGAGCGAGTTTCCCAGTCGGACCGCACACATCTGGCGATTGCTTGGGATGCACAGCTGGATGCCAACTGGTATCCACCTACAATGATCCATTGCGCATCTCGTCCGCATCACTGCAGGTAAGTTCACCGCATATTTACACCTGGTTTTTAGAAGGCCAGTGGACATGGGCCGCCCGGATCCCTTGTTTGGTGGTGCAATGCTGTCTCGGAGTGGGTGATGCCTTTCTTTTCACGGGATAAAAAGCCATTTCTTAGTGTTCAATCTTCTTGGGTTACTAGCAACCTACACGCTCATTTGCAAGGTCGGGAATATTTGTGAGTGGTTTGAACGTCATAAAACCTTACTGCATTGCGCTCCTGTAAGTCAAGTGGCCAATTCCGTCAAACCTTGGTTATTATATGACACTGCTATGTCTTTCTGATACCCCTGTGCATGACGCACCTTGATGAGCACCATGAGGTTGCATACATCATTGCAGTAATCCTGCCTCACCTCTATACATTCTTGGTCTATTGATGTGAAGTACATCTTCCACCTCTCCGCAAACTAGCGGATAGCGGCAATGATGTGTGGCAGAAACGGACACCACCTCATTTCGGAAAGCAACTGCAGGTGAGGTTGTCAGCCCACAAGGTCCGCACTTGCGGTCTGTTTTCTTCTATGTTGCACCCGCCCATATGCACCGTCGTCATAAATTGCGTGGTGGCACGGCCATGCTAGGTGATCATGTGTTTCTCACTGAATCCAACGGCTTTTTATTTCCAGGTCATCTTCCCCTGGACATATGTATTTTGAAAGATCCACCCTGACTGCCTGAATGTGTACAACATCGGTACCACTTGAATCTGTAAGTCAACCTTGCGTTAAATCTATGCATACTGTTTTCCCGTGTGTTTGTGGTACAATTTACAGTACGCCGATCCTCAGTGTTTGCAAGTTGTGGGTCAGGAGCGCAGAAAAGGCCACTATAATGACGTAAATATTTAAAACTGGTACAAACGTTCGCCCTGAATTGCATGGCACTTTTCTCTTTCATTACCATGTTGCAGCTATTATGCAGCGAAAGGGATGTCAAACATTTGCATTCAATGAGCCAAAAAATGGAAGTACGTTTGACCCGCTTACAACTTGTAAATTAATAAATAAATACTTTATTCTCGACAAAGCGAGACACGCCTTTTAGGCATGATCAGCATATTGCATTATTGTACATGATGGCGGAATAAGCAGCACCAACAGTGGGAGTAGTACAGTTGGAGACAGTGGTGTGGGCCCATAGAGCCCAAATGTTGTATGTAGTCTATGTACACAGAATGTGAGAGGTAAAAATAGTAATCAAATCACTTATATGCTATGTTGATGAGGAACTAGTCCAATGAGGTCCCGTAGGCAATGTAGGTCAGTGAGTGAAGTATGAGGAAACGGGGGAAAAATACTTAAGAATAGTGTTATGTCACTAATCAGATATGTAGGCGTGTTCGTGCGAGAGCCGATATATACACAGAACTTTTAAATGTGGTGTCAATCAACTTGCCAATGTGTTAGGGGCGGTGACTTTATTGAGTGGCGAGTCACATCCGCCACGTCGCAGCATTGTTAAACAGACATTTGTGGCTTTTTGTAGGGAAAACGCTTGCCAGACGAAGACCCACCACGTCCTGGAACACTGCCGGCTGTTGATATAACATTGTCAAGATTGTATTTGACCGATTACTCACGTGGATATTCGCAGTCACGTAACGCCAATTTGTTTCCTATGGCTGTGTAGTCGCATTCGGAGTCCATTACAAGTGGTTGGAGCAGTTGAAGTCGGACGACTCAGGTGACTTGTATAGAATTGATCAGTTTCCTAGGTTCTTTAGTGTGTCATGATTATGAAGTGCGGGTTTTTTCTTTGTTCTTTATTGAATCCGTGCCCATGGGAGCATCGCAGGTACATCTTCAGCGGTGTTCGGTGCAGGTAATGTTATCCTGTAGACCAAGGGTGAACAAGGGTGAAATAAATAAAACTCATTCCATGCATGCTTCTTGAAACACCACTTGAAAGCGAAGCAGTGTTTTCGCTTGCAGCGAAAACGTCATGCGCTCTGGGATGTATATGTACTTAATTAATACTCCTGGTGGAGGCGCGCCGTGTCGATAGAGCATACGTTGTCAGTGGCCATTCTGATGCCACTGGTTTAGGACGTATATAGACCCGTCAGGAAGGCACATGAAGCCAACAGCTACTACCTCCATAGTAACGATGTTGCTGCAGCTGCCAGAGGACTTATATGGGCACAGTAAACAACATACATGGAGGCATACGTAGTTCGACGTATTTTATTAGCGGCGTTACTGATGACACCGCTGTGCCGCCAACATGGGCACAATAAACGCCGGTCGCGAACGTCTGTGCAGCCAACAATATCCACTACGCTAGTCGCCATAATGAAACAGATACTATGGGACAAAAAATGGGATAACTAATAATACCTCTTGAAGGCATGTGAAGCCAATAGTTTCAGTTTACCGCGTGGTGATATGGATTTCAGTGCCTTGGGACGTAGATGGACTAAGTAACCACCGTTCATGGAGTCTCGTAGAGCTACCGGCAATATTGCTGTACCTCCGGTGGACATACATGGGCTTACGCTAGTGAAGCCAACATAGATACCGGTTAATTGTCGAGCATGCCGCCGCTGTTGTGGGACCTATAATACTTCTCCGTGCACTGGTCATGCGGGCGAGCCAACCAAGGGAGCCTCCTTCAGTGCCGCCAGTAAAGCCATATCTGTGGCAGTTATATGGGCTTGCGAAGCACCCATCACCTTGGCATGCATATCCAACTATATAGCTCCATGTCTGCCGCTACTTGCAACATGCCGCGTCCCTGTACTTCATTCATGAGTGATCGAGTAAATGACCATGTGGAAAAATGTAAGGGTGCTGGGACCCGCTTTACGTTTATTTGGAAGTACCTTGTCTACCGTGCCTCTTGCCCACCTTCGTACTCGCATGCTTCACGATGTTAGTTGTCTACCGCACCGCAGTGCCCCCATGTTTACAGTTGAATGGTGCAGCTTTAATCAATTACTTTTCAGGTTAAAGACGCTCGCCCATGCTTCCATACTTTCCAGCCCACTCAGCCTACAGCATAACCGGTACTCAGGTATCACAACTGCCGCTACGACGTTCGCATGCCCCTGGTTAGCCGCGCTGTTGACTGCCTCCGCTTACAAATTACGTCTTGAACGAACCGACGGCCCTTTTCAGGGCCACACTATGTCCTATAGCCTTGTGGTGCATACTTACAAGCCAGTAGTGCCCACTCAAGTGCTTGCATGCGCCGCACCATTTGGCCGCTAGTTCAGTGGATGGGTCCGTAGTCGTAGAACACATTTTCTAACGTTTTATTACACTTCCAGTTCTTAGGCATAGCCCTTCTATGTTCGTGACCGAAAACCACCAAACATTTTTCAATATTGTCGCTTTGCGGGTTATGAGCACTTAGCACACCCAACTCAGACTACAGTAGTCGCATATGGTTCGAATGTATGTTCTCGTACCAAAGCAAAACAGTCCCAATAATAATTAAGTCACAATTTGCGGTGGACGTCGTTAGGCATGTGCAACCTTTCCAACTCCATTCCATTCAGTATGGCCAACACGAAATTAATACTTTCGCGCCTGGCCTCTTCGGTAAGTTGCCCGTTGTGTTGCAAGAGCTTCATTTTCGCACAATAACTATTCACCACGCTGCGTTTATTCGTGTGCTACTACGCCGAGCAATGCTATATGGATCATGAGCTCCGTTAAAAAATGAGCGTACGTTACCCTACAAATTATTACTCATCAAATTATTCCATGTTCTTCTATTGTAGCACCGTGAGCAGAGTTCTGCCTACAAAACATAAAGTTTTACTTACCTACTTAACTTTTGAAAAAGGTTCAGTTTAGGTTGCCCACCCAAAGTCAGTACACATGGCTACATTGCAGTTGGCAAGTGCATGTGTCAACAATTATGCCGATGGCCTAGTATTATGCAGCACGACAATTACGTGTGTTGACATACAATGGAAGAAAGATGCCTCCCTACATAGGGAATGACCGCAGTTACCGATGGACGAACGCAATATCACGTTAGAAATTTAAGTCAAGCTGACAAACATCCATATACCTTCGATTATTAAAATATACGTCTAAATATATATTTATTTACTTCAAGTGGTGGGTTTTCAATTTTGTCCTAATACTTCTCTTTCTGAACTAAATGTCTACCTGTGCCTTTACTGTGCCTCTCATTCTTAAACCTTTTGGACCAGTCCGGTCTCTGAGGCTCCAAATGCCCATAGGTCTCCAACCAATGCCTCTCTTCTTTTGCGCATCGGCTGCCATACTCTCCGTAGTGTTCACATCCCCGTCTATCAGACCGATGTCTCTCTTTTTCCACCAGCACCAGATTCTGAGCACTTGAACTTTTTGGGTCTCATCCACTCCTATGTTTAATCATGCTCCACTGCGTACTTGTTCGGCGCCTCTTCTGGTCATTATAGCAACGCTTCGGGTAAAACACAGCACTTGGCGGTGCTGTCTGTATTATTTCCTTGCCCTTGGGCACTCCAGAGCCGGCACTACTGTCGTTTTCTCTCTACAGCTGTTGCAAGGATTGCTGTCTGGTCTTTCTATTGTATTCCACACTGTACACCTATCAGTCTATGCCGAATCTAGTAAAGCGTGCCGCTCCTGTACATTAATTAAGCAGGCTGCCAGCGACTCACTAAGTAGGGAGTTATAACCATCAGTCTATTTAACTTCAACGTTCCACCGTGGATGTCTACCTTAGAGTGGCACACCTTGCATCTTTTGCGGCTGCTGCTCACACTACTGCTATTCCTGGCCCCTTTCAGCGCTGGCTGTACAACCAGTTGCCCGCTACGGCCTCAGTATTCTAGCCCTGCTCGCTGCTGTCATTATCGTTGAAGACCTATCAACGGGCAGCTTTGTCCTCCTAATTAACCCGATTCCCAGTATTGCTCTTTCCTGTCGTCTATTTGACTTGTTTGCCGCACTGCAGACTTCCCTAGCTTTTTTCGCTATTTCAGGTCTCTTTAGGGCTGGCTTTGCAACCGTATTCTCGCTACAGCTGTGGTATTTAATTCCCATTCTCGTCATACCTTTGACCTTTCGTCTCAGCCCTGTTTCTAGCATCCGATTACTGAACACGTTACGTTGTTATTTTCATGGGTCTCAAACCCGGCGTAGTAATTCTACAAGCTCGCATACAGGTTCGAACGATAAGCTCTACCACTGTTAACTGGTCGCTCAACCTATAGCATAAGCGCATAATAAACCACTCACCATGTTCTGCTTCCCTCAACCCATTTACCGGTTAACAACGCCCGATACGCCCAATTTCCACACAGGACAACGTTTGCGTACACTATGCCACTTTGGACAGCAGTTGTCTCCCATATTCAGCAAATATCGGGTCTCATGCTCACACGTAAAACTGCGGATATTATGTATAACACATCTTCGGTCATTCCATTGCTTTTAACCAGCACAACATTACCATAAATTTTATATTTACACATTAACATAGTCCTATTCCATTTCCTTGGCAGTTTGCTCGGTCCGTTTTTCTTCTCTCCATTGTTCTAAAGGATAGCAAAACCCGCACGAAACACCATTGTGGACATACCTGCGACGCCCCCATGGACACGGAATCATCACAGAACAAATAAATCACCCGCACTTTGCAATCCTGACAAACTAAGGGAACCCAGAAAACTAAACAAATCAATACAACACACCTGAGTAGTCCGACTTCAACAGCTCCAATAATTTGCGGTCGACTCCGAAGGAGACTGCACAACCATGGGAAACAAATTGGTGAAACGTGAATATGCATATCACCGAGGGTAATCGGTCAGATGCAAGCTGTTCTATATCATATCACCATTCGGCCGTGTTCCAGGACGTGGTGTGGCTTCGTCTGGCAAGCGTTTTCCCTGCAGCAAGCCACAAACGCCTGGTTAACAACACGGTGACGGGGCGGATGTGACTCGCCACTCAATAAATTTACCACAACTAACACATATTGGCAAATTGACCGATGCCACCTCTACAACTTCTGTGCATATATCTGCTCTCGCACGAACACGCCTACCCATTTGATCAGTTACATGCCACTATTCTTACATACTTTTTCAGCTTTTTCCTTATGCTTCACTCACCTGACCGGCACTGTGTACACAACCTCATCGGACTAGTTCCTCCTCAACATACTCCCCATTGGTGATCTGATGCTTATCTCTACAACTCGCATACTGTGGTCATGGACTTTGTACAACCTGTGGGCCATATGGGCCTACCCCATTGACTCGATCTGTACTACTCCCGCTCTTAGTGCTGCTAACCATGCTATCATGTGCAATATTGCAATATGCTGATCATGCCTAAAAGGCGTGCCTCGCTTTGGCGAGAATAAAATATTTATTTATGTATTTATGTACTCGCTTCTATAAACTTTCACATGTCGCTTAAGCAAATTGTAGTTAATTTCGATAATATATTCGTGTTTGTTGTATTTCCGTAAAATATACTTTGCGACCTCGTGAACTTATCTCGGAGTCTTATGTAAACAACTTATTTCAAATGCTCATTAATTTAAGCTTTACCTCACCGTTTCCTAATGCATTACTAGATTTATTTTCTTGGTTATGTTGCTCTCAAGAGATTAGCTGTTGCTTGATATCCCCAGTGTGGCTGCGCTTGATGTGCATGTTGATAAGGTGCCTACCTGCCTCTTACCCACTACCCCATCCATACTGGCTCTAGGAGCCAGTTGGTAGTTTCTGGAAGGGACTGAGTGCACGGTCCTTGTGGCTGGTTGACGATCAACGAGTGGTTCCATGCACTCAGTGAGGAGCGGACTACAGTCCAGCCACCGCCTTGTGTGCAATTGCTTCCCAAATAGAGCCTGCTTGTGTTTGCCTTCGAAGGAGTGTGGGCCGCCTCCGTCGATGAAACGTGGCTCCAAGCCACATGCCTCCCG
>CALYDF020006150.1:0-12960 GCA_944474145.2 Dicrocoelium dendriticum
TTAGGTTTGATCGATACTTTTTATTTACAACCCCTTCATGGAATCATGTTACTGGGGCCTATTTTTCTCCTATATATTTCAAAAAATTTTGAAGCATTTTATACATATTTTCTCCATTTTGGCGACAAGCTTGTACCGTTGAGAGTTGCTCGGTGGACATAAACGAAAAGCTCAAGTTAATTGTGCCTATGGCGTGGACACCGTTGATCCCCAATGCACCTTGCGCAATTGTGTAATTAGTACGTGTTGCAGTTAATACTATATAGCTCAGACCTCACGGATATTTTGTCAAATGGAGTTTGGACGTAATTATTACAACAAGCTTTGATTGGTGAATGTTTTACAATTAACGTTGTGTTTATAACTTTTGTAGCTCTATCTATCCATTTCGTACAAATCTTATGTAAAAACCTATTCAATAATCTGCAAAGACCGGTAAGCAAAACCCTACGGTGAGAACACAGTGGTGTCTGGCCCAACAGTACCCAAATTTAAATAAGTTGACCAGCAATATTGCCCTTTGCTAGACGCACCAAGACACTTTTAATAACGCGTACAGCTGGAAGTGCGGTTTTAGGGAATCACAGTTTAAAAAATGGACCACTGAGGCGAGTTATTTCGACGGAAACCAGTTGATCTATTAGCAGCAGCTGAAACATAAAACATCAGTTGACATCACATCGACGTTCTTGTTCTTGCGTAAAGACCTAGTTACATTTTGTGAACTAAAGTGATTGCAATTGCTGGTGCCATTTCAGCTTGTTCTTAGTTGATGATTAAAGGGTGTAGTCCCGTCCAAATAAACAACTAATTCTATGCTCAGAAGTAGTTCGACGAAGTCGCCGCGTGGTCCTCAGACTTAGACACGTTTGCGGAAGCATCAGCTAGCTGTTTAAAATTTATGATTCTCGCTATTGATGCGCTCTTCTCGCACCCCAGCCGAATTTCAACCCGTCGACTTCTAGATGCCAGCAGCTAGTGCCACTAAGCCATGGGTGATTTTCGCGGAACTGCATGACTGACAGTTGCCTAGGATCTAGCGCGGCTCATCTTTCAATGCCATACTAGTTACGAACTGTGCAGAGGAGAGTGACTGGCCCACCTGCACCAAAGTGCAATGGATCCAAATGCCACGACTCGCGTCCCCAGGGTAGCGACAAGGAACAATAGTGACACATTTATGTGGAACACTGTGTACAAGAAAGTGATGTTTAAGAAGTGCGTAAATATGGGTGGATAGCAAATTAAGACTTGGATGCATGAAGACAAATGCCGGATTGCCACTGCTTGTGCGACTCCACCAGGACCGATATGAGCTGCAAACATCAGTGTGGACCATACCGATGCACCTACCAGAAAAGCGGTATCAATATGACTGTTTGTCGGTCAATTTGGTTATTCTTTCCTACCACATCACCGATAGGTCCATTCACGTTTACGCCTAACCCGTTGCAGCGGTAACCTATATTGCACGAAGCGAGAATACGGAGGACACGATCTACTTAAAGTAAGCAGTTATAATTTAACGGAAACAAGTGAGGAATCAGAGGGTTTCTTTCTACAGGCCAACTAGGTTATCTCAGGTTTGCTTACCGGGCGTTATTTCCAAATGTGAGGAAGTTCCACAAGCACCGGTGAACATTTAAGTTGAATCTTTTAATGTCTCTACCTTACATTGTTCAGGTTTCTGATCCGTGCTGTAGCGCCGTCGCTTTCGCATTGTTAGATGACATACCTCTGGCTGACAGACCCATATCCACCATCTTCCATACATGTTTCAGTGTTGGAAAAATACATGTCTTTGCTGGTATGCAAAATAAATTGCTCAATCATCTGAACACCAGAGGTGACAACACTACCAAATAGATGGGCCGTACAATCACTCCTGGGGATCGTGTAATAAGAGCGAAAACTGGCAGCCTGTCAGGGCATTTACACAAAGGCACTGAAATTTGAAC
This sequence comes from Dicrocoelium dendriticum, assembly GCA_944474145.2. Classification (NCBI taxonomy): domain Eukaryota; kingdom Metazoa; phylum Platyhelminthes; class Trematoda; order Plagiorchiida; family Dicrocoeliidae; genus Dicrocoelium; species Dicrocoelium dendriticum. The sequence goes on from CALYDF020006150.1 coordinate 1,959, forward strand.
AAAGGAACTGTGTGCCGACGCATCAAGCTCTACGTGTCTACCTGTGTAGTGAAATTTGCATGCCATCAAGGAGCGCTACGTCGCATGTGTATTCAACCTAGTCAATCGGTCAACAGGAGGAAATTTCACTCCGAAACGGTCCCAGTGGATGGAACAAATTTCGATCATTTCAGCAACAATTTTTAGGGGTGAGAAGAAATGGTAACGATGTGCATAATGTGCCCTGAGACTTGCTTTTTCACACCGACCCAGGCATAACAGCGCAGTACATAATAACTTTCTGCCGAGCGCCAGCTGATATTTGAACGATTTGTTACCAAGTGGAATTGCAACGAACACCTCCAAATGCGACACGCCTATACCTTAGGGGATATTCAGCATAGTTCTAGTCATGCAACAGCCGTCTGCCTCATCCTTTTCGGAGGAATTAGAATTGCAGACTATTTTCAGCATATGACGCCGAGTATCATGCATTTGCATCAACTGCCCGTGTGCGTAACTATATTTGAAAAGTCTTGCAAACCAAGCAGAAGCATTAAGCTTTGATACCTAGAGGTTATTTTAACGACAGGGATGCTTATGTTTTGATAGATGTGGATGATCAGTCGCCACGAAGCATCCATTTTTAAACAATCATAGCTGTGAAAATTAACGGTTAGAAGGCGGGCGACATAGTTTACTCGTATAAAACATCGTAATTTCATTATACCCAGGATGAGGTAATATCCATTTGTCTGTGTTATTCCCGTTTGAGGTGTGTAAACTAATTGGGACTCGGTGAATGCGAATTAAACTGGTTCCTTTTTCTGCGGGCAGGCACAGTTAAAGCTAATTGCACGACATTCCTGACGCTGTCATGAAAGCAATTAAATACGGATCCAAAAGGGCTTCAGTAGAAGGGTTAATGTGGGTCCGCTAAATGTAACCAATTAGTCACATTTGGTTTGCCTTGCTCACGTTGTTTAAGGTAATATAATCCCAGATCTGCAACTCTTCCCCAACAACACGTGATGGCTCGAAACAGCTCCATTGATGTTATCTGGTTCTGCATGTACACTTCACCTATGTATACTTCACCTAGTCCAAAAGTGCCAGCGGTTAACTGAAGAAGTTTAACGACGAACGACCGCTAATGATTATATCACTGGAAGCAATTATGCATCATGATAAAACAGGGGCTTCAAAGAGAAGCAATGGTTCGGAATTTTTCCTTTGCTCGAACCACGATTGACAAGGTTCACTTTGCCGTTATTTCTTCAAGTTTGGAACAACGTCAGGCGCAAATAGACCCTGGCTCTGATTGACAAGCGGCACACAGGACCCCGAGTACCAGACACCACTTCTAGCACAACTTGTATCATTAATAAGGATGGGACAGCCGAACCCGAGTCCATTGCATCTGAAACTCAAAGGTCTCTGGTCGAATTCATATCCCCTGAGACTCCAGCCACATATGCAGAAATGGCTACAAAAGTCCCTCTGGATGCTACCTCTAGTGTCTCCTCTGTTGAGAAAAACCGCTAAGGCCAATGGAGCGACAAACAGTGCACCATAATCACTTAGCATAAAGCCAGGCCCAACGATCACCCGACATTGCAGTTCAAAAAAAGGGGCTCCACTATTGACTCCCCGACTGTAGTGGGCACCAATGTCCCCGAATCTACCGCCATCACATGCGAGGTAAATTGTCTGACGATCAAGACAAGTAGAACTCACTGTACGCTTTAATACACGTAACAACCAAACCCTCAAACCTAGTGAGAGATACTCGTCACCAGAACTCTGCATACTATGGGAACCCAGAATTACTAATGTAACACTTGGATCGGCTATTGATGTAGCAAACATTTTACTCTCTGCAAGTGCTCAAAAACACAGGCCTTGTAAATAAATAGAATGTATATTCTCGATTACGCGAGAAACCTACACAGGCACGATCATGCTAAGAGTACAAAACTGGGATCAGTTAAATTGCAATGGAACAATAGGAGTTGGTCGTTTGCTAGAGGGGACGGGGTGCACGGTCCTTGTGGCCGTGTTAGGCTCAAAGAGTGGTTCCATGCACTCAGTGTGGAGCGGACTACGGTCCAGCCACCGCCTTGTGCGCGCTTGATTTCCCAAATACAGCGTGCTTGTGTTTTCCTATGAAGGAGTGTGGACCGGCTCCGTTGATGAAACGTGGCTCCCATCCACATGCCTCCCGGTCTTATTCCTTCGTGTTTACACTGGATATGGGGTGTGTGGTTGGAGCTGTGGGTGGTGCAGCGCAAGCCACTCGTGGTCCCTCTGTAGGCGCAGGCATCCTGTGGCTGGCCACAGTGACAGGCAAATCCGAAACCGGATGCCGCCAACCATGCGTGTGCAGCCATGTTTATGGGATTTGTAATTGCTTTCATGCATTTTTGATCTTGTCGCCAGTACTAAAGGGGTGTTTGGTGTTTGTGGAAATGAAGCGGTTGTCCGGATAAGCAAAGGGGTGACCTTCGTTGGTGGCGAGTCACAACCGTCACTTCACAGTGTTGTTAGGTAGACGTTTATGACTTTTATAGGGAGGACGCTTGCCACTCGAAAACCCACCATGCCCTGGAACACTGCCGCCGAACTATTTGCGGGTACGGGGTAAACCCGAACCACCCAGCTGGTACAACGATGTTGTTCGGCTGCACAGCCTTATGTAAGGTACGCATCTATCCTGAAGTGACTTGGAGCAAGTGACGATCGAAAAGAAACCTCACTGATAGACTTAGCAAGCTGGATTCTCTAAGCACCAGCTTTATTTATGGCGTGTCAGAACTTGCTTTTCACGATAGTCATGAGGTCGGTAAGCCCGATTTGGTACCGTGGCCGTTCATTCGTAAAACACATTGCTTGGGCAACGTTGTGGCGCGATCACTAAAAAGGCCACCTTCCTCACCGATTTATAGAGGAAGCGGAGCAAGAAGCCTAAAAAGCCTGGTTCTGTAAGAGCAGACAGCAATAGAAGTGTTAGAATCTTGGCGTAGACAACGTAAAAGACATTCTTCTGAACTTCGGTTAAAAGCTGCTGAATTTTTGCGAAGACCAGACATGAGCCTACCTGAGAAAGCCATCCTACCAGCGATTACGCATGAGCATCACTTTACTGCTCTGTCCTGCGAATCTGCAGCAGGTCCGGAAGATGAAGGGAATATAAATTGAACAAATCAGTTTGCGAACTGATTTGACCTGAACTATTCCAACCAGGTAGATAAAAGACTAGATCGTGGATATGACCAGGTAGTATTGATACAACGTGCTCAAGAGTCAAGAGAATATATTTGTCCCGTAATAGCTGAGTTCTACGGTTCATTAATGGTTAACTCATTGATGATTGTCTAGACATGGACACAATCTGATCGGATCGGGGAATAGCTGGGATTGTGTCATGTGTAGCATTTAGGTTAGGTTTCCGTATATGACACGAACGACGTGTCAGCATCATCCTATCAAAAAAACGAATAACGGTGGACCACGCACCCGTCGGCATTCTGGCACTCTTGACTCCTTTGGCTCCCTGTGGGCTCCTAGAGACTAAGAAACTATCCTGCATTTAAACAAATGCTCAAGGCCTTCTCAATAAGTTGGCCGAACTGAAGGTTCGCCAAATTTTGAAGCCTTGCGAAATTACTGGTGTCAAGGATATATGGTTGCACACTGGGATGACAGACGCTGAAGTCTCGCTGCCGGGCATGTCACTCATACGAAACGACAGGCTTAGGACAGGCGAAGGCTTACTTCTCTATTACCTAAGCTACCTATGGTGCGATGCAGTTTGGGATTCAGACCTACATTTGGCCAATTATATCTGGTGTTGTCTGCAATTAAAAGACAGAAACACCTGCATTTTTACTTTGATATACCGCCCTCAAACTCTACAGCGGAAACAGACTGCCAACTTGCGACAGCATTAAGATGCAGCCTTAAGAGGAAGCACATTCAACTTCTTAGCATGGTGATTCCAATGTACACTGGAAACTCCTGCTACAATCGGAGAGCCATCCAAAACAGATCTGCAAGAGCTTATAGGCAGTGTTCCAATTTGCAATGACATCATTACGCCCACTCGTTTCAGGACAGGTAATGGACATTTTCTAGATCTTTTTTCATATACAAGGAACAAATGGTTGAGGTATTAGACTCAGAAAGCCCTTTAGGTTGCAGTGATCATGCGCTCAACATTTTCGACTCCATCTGCCATGCAAACTATAGCAACCAGAAACCTGAGTTAATGCGCACTATTGAGCGCTACGACAGCGTAGCCCAGGTCGTCAGTGCCATAATCTGGTCGTTCCTGTCTGAAGGCCACCCAAAAGTCGCTTGGTTTGAATCCGTCAGCAACTTTAATCAATTTGTTAAGGCTGCCTCAGAGACAACGGTTTTCAATGGGCCTAAAACCCTTTCTTTCGTGAGGAGCAGAACTAAAAAATGGATAGATATACGCAACGCAGTCTGGCGAGAGTAGAGAACATCACGAACGCCGGATATTTGGGACAACTGCGGAGCCCATCGTAACTACTGCACTCAACTTCCCAGCAATGACAGACGCATATTAGCAGAAAATGGCAAAAACTTTCAGCGCTAACTACAAACTGCTGTACAAGTATGTCAATGGACATCGTAAGGTGAGGCATGAAATTATTCCTCTCCGGACGAGGGATGGTCCCGACTAGAACAGCCATAGAAGCAACAAACGCATTACGGACGCAATACGCTCCCATATTTCAGCGGGTCTTACCATCAGTCCTCTTTACAACTATGCTTTTTCCATCTCCAGGACTCACCTACATCTCTTTTACCGTCAAAACTGTTTTGTAAAAGCCGACTTCTCTGCGCAATCACAGCTCTCTTGGAGTCGGAACCAACCACTCAGAGGCACTGGGAGAAACAGTAAGACAACTACTAAAACCTCTGGCACAGTGCTTCCAGCGCTGCTTCGATCAGAACCAGATTCCTGCGATGGGGAAACTTGGAATAATAGCCGATCCACAAAAGTGGTGGCAGGACTGAACCCTTAAACTACCGCCCAGTGTCCCTTCTCCCTGTATTATCCAAAGTCATAGAAAAAGATCTACCCCGGAAATTTTCAAACTTGCACGACTCCGAAATTATACTTAAAAACAAATGACTTCTCCCTAGTTCATTGACAGACTTCGGCATATCAGCCTTATGGACGTAGAAAGACGGGCGCTAAATAGCATGAATAAAAACCTAGAACTCACCAAGCTGATGAAATATAGAAACAAGAATACGGAAACCCCATCCATCCTGATTTCTGGTAACCAAATAACTAACAATCCAGCTAAAATAAGCAGGGATTTCAATAATTACTTTTGTTCTACTTTTAATACCGCTGCTGCGGCTCCCTCGCACAGTATCCCTCTGCTTACTGATGACAAGATCTGCACAGTTGATTTTGAACCTCTACATATCATGGTATGCCGGACCTGACAAATTACCACCAACGCTTATAAAATACGGTGGATCTGACTTCCCTGTACTACTTTTGAATCTTTTTTCTCTATCCATGAACACCGGTACCGTGCCATCAAGTATGTAGTCATTCCCCGCTACAATCAGGCTCGCATGAAATGAGCAACTACGCTAGACTTTCTCAGTCTTCTGACTACTTCGCTCGATGACGGTTCATCAGCGATAGTCATCTACCTAGATATGCACAAAGCATTTGATCGTGTCCCTCATAACCACTCATAACACTGCATATGATAACCTCGCTTGAGTTCTGGACCTTTTTATTCCTACTTTACTAAATATTTTTATGTCTTTGCCTCCGGCAAACCTTTCCTGTTTGCCGATGACATCAAAATTTTTTACACTTTTAATCCAACTGAGGTCAGTGATACGCTTAGCGAAATCCAGCATGACTTACGTACACTGGACTCATGGAGTTCCAAATGGATGATGACATTCTCTACTGATAAATGCCACGTGGTATCCTACAGATGTGACATCACACCAGGTTCACTAACATAGAGGTAACCTCACTATTCTACTAAGCGTCTTCTAGGCTATTCCACCACCCTACCTTACATGGATCGTTGCGTTGCCTTAAAACTTGATCCACTGTGGCTGCGAAGAATGAAACTTAACCTTTACATTTCTTTTGACAAATTACCCAAAAAATACATTCTTCACGCCCATCAGTACAACGAGCAGAATTATCCAATTATCGCACCCGAAATAACAATCACAATAAAGTAAAAGTGAAAAGATCACGAACGAAACTGTCTGACAAATTTTTCCTAAATCGATACTCCGTATTGTGGAACAGGCTTCCATTGATACGTGCAATCCATCAGGGATGAAGTTCGACATTAAATTATGTTGCCCGATCTTACTGCCCTCCCCAAATTTATCAGTAGCAATAACGTGTTTTCTAAAGGCAAAAATATCCTGATTAACAATGAAGTTCACACTCACCAAGACGGAAATGTGCCCTAGAGTTCCTCTCGAGCAAATTATTTCGCACTTGTTCTGCAACGCTAATTATCTTCTACTTATCTCTTCCCCTGGCCCCCTCCCTTAGGTACGAGCTGCTGTGTTACGTGCTCAGCGAAATCAATGTTGATTTAATCCTTCTGCTTTTGGACTGAATCCATTTGATAACACATTCCGAATACCTACCATGATCTTCCACGCTTACATTCACTCTGAACAAATCCCCTCGTCGAAATCAGCTTCTCCTCTTACCGCACACAGCTGAACACTTGGAACGACGGTTAACTTACTTTACTTTGCGTACAGTTTTCTCTCCCTCCCTGAAAAATACCATGCGTACATACAACATTTCTCAGTACCATACCAAATTATTTCGCATCACCAATTTTCCCATTTTGATCTCCGACAACTGCTGGAGCTATCTTACTATTTCCTCCGAAAATTCTTCTCCTTTTCTGTAAAAAGCATGTATATTCCTGAGGTTATCAGTTACCAGTGAAACTTGTACAATCTGAATCGAACAACGTCGGACGAAAATCTAGCATTTCACGTTACTGTACGTCCACCCACTTTTATTTGCTTATTTCTCTCCTTCCAGTGTTGGCCAGGATTGGGCCGATCTCCCGAGGCTATGGATAAACGCTTCCGAAAAAATGCAGCACACTCATGCAGTATGAGTCATCACAAACTCACTGGCACATATTACAAGTGCTTGATTCGAATCAGCCAAATGATGGCTGTGCGAAGGGGAGAGCTTAATATGAAACACAGGCCCCCACAGTACAGTGCTGGAATTGAATCAGCTAAAAGATAGCTGTATGATGGGGAGAGCTTTTCATTGAACACAGGCCCCCACAACACAGTACTGGAAACAAATCAGATAAAAGATGGCTATACGATGGGGAGAGCTTAATATATATCACAGGCCCCCACATAACTGTATACATATAACGCCACAATAGCACATGGCCAGATGAGATGTGGAAGAGAAGTGTGGAAGCAGGTCTCCGGGAGACGGTTTCATGATGGTTCGTATTACTCTAATTAAACTGACAGTTTATATCTACTATGATTCTTACTCTCAACTTCTACTACTCTTACTCCTTTACTATTTTTAATTGATTTAGCATTGAATCATTCCTATGTGAACACAATAGATCACTGAATATCATTCTCCACTACCCGACTTTGTTGTACCACATGATCAGGCTCGTAGTCTGCCTGTGTCTCGCATGTCGAGAAATATATCATATATTTATTTATTTATTTATTTAATCTATCGTTACCGATGCGTTGGTGTATTAGCTAGAAAAATGTAACGTTAATGCTCACGAGCAACACGGTTTCGACGACAGCGATCATGCAGGACGAAGTTCTTAATCGTGCAGGGTAGTTGGACCGAGTCAACTGCCGCTGGACATGTCGTTGATGTCACCTACTTGGATTTGTCCAAGGCGTTCGATCGTTTAGATCATCGGGGTCTCCTTTCCAAGCTCCAATATTACGGAATCGGTGACCCTGTATTGAGCTGAATCGCAAACTTTCTCCTGCAACGACAGGTAACAGTGATAGTCCAAAGTTCCCTATCTGAACTTATACCAGTCAAGTCTGGTGGGCCCGGCGGCTCAGTTCTAGAGCAACGGAGGTTTTTGGTATTCATCAATGGCCTTGCACGGAATATCGCTTCAAATTTTCTGCTTTTGATGATGATATCAAGATATGCTGCTTGATTCAGGCAGTTGCTCATCAGAAGTTATTTCAGTGTGACCTAAATATGATACACGATTGGTCAACCCGAAATGCTTTACAGTTCAACGTGGACAAATGCAAAGTTTTCTCAATACCACACCCTAGTACCTATTCCTACAGGCTAAGAATGCAAGTACTGCTGCGGTTATCCGTCGAACGTGACTTTGGCGTTTTTGTTCAGGATAACTTGGGTTGTTCCTAGTAATCCGCAAAGGCTTCGATAACTTGTAACGAGCACCACGGCTTACTACGACGGGCTTTCGGCCAACTAGAAGCCACAATTTTCAGAGAACTGCTGAATGAGTATGTTCGTCCCCATGACGAATACGCAATCCAAGCCTGGCTGCCATGGATGAAGCACGGCCATACTGCACTGGACCAACAATGTCTGGCTTCTACACACGTAATTGGAATGCGCAACCTTCAGTGCGAGCAGAGGCTGAATCGTTTAGGAGTATTCAGCAGGCGATATTGCCGACTACGAGGCGACTTGATTATGACGTGGTTTAGTTTACACGATCCAAATCATGTGTGCCGTTCGTTACTACAACTCGGCAGTAAAACCAAACTTAGTGGCCACTCCATTAAATTACAAGAACAATACAGCCGCTTGGCGTGCCGTAGAAAGTTCTTTCCATTCGTATGTGTCAACCAGGTACTGCTCTCCCAGAACCTGGTGTTTCAGCACCCACGCTAGCCATATTTAAAAGTCGGTGGGATGACATAGCGCGCCAACTACATTTTGTTACTTGAACCTACTCTCCATCCTACTCCCGAAAAATACCTTGGATTTAATTTATTCGCCTATTGCAGCTATGGAAACGCTCGGGGTGCAGGGCTACTGAATCAAAAATGACAAGTCCATTATTTTGACAGGAAAGATACTAACTGCTTTTTTCATTAAGGATTTTCGCTAATCTAGCAGACTACCCAACGGAGCTTGTAAACCAGTGCTTCTTAACCCGCATAAAATCATTGTTTATTGTTCATAGTTATATGCCGCCTCGCATTGTAATTATTCATCAACATAATCATTGTCATTGTCATTGTCATTTAATGCGTTGCACAGCGGCCAAATCATTGCAAGTGGTTCTATCACCCTATGTAATTGTCTACGTTACCTCGCTTGTTTACTCTGGCTTTCGTGATCTGTCTGTACATTTGCAAGCAAGTTAACTTGTACGTTCAATGTAGCCTTGTAAATATCCGGTTCTTCCGTTCTGATGGAGCATTTGGGTAGGCTGCCCTTATTTTCAACTTGACAGTCTTAATTGTCGACTACTGAGGGTTTCAGGAACAGGCGGAAATCAAATCAAAAAGCATATGAACACGAAGCCAGTAAACCGCATTTTCATCTATTCCTCAAATGGAAAGAGTAAGAGATCCGGTTAGTTGAAGGAAAAGCAGTAGACTAATTAGAGCAAAGCTTTGTGGTTAAGGAAACAAGGTTGGTGTGAACTTCTAGTTCGATTACTTGATATCACTAGGTTTTTAGCCAAGGAGAACATGAACTTACGTTGCCAATGAGTAGACATTCAAGATAATAACTGATTCCAAGTAGTCAGAGGGAATATTCGCGACTTGGTACATTTGTCGACTAAGTATGACCATATAGTTCGTGAACACTTGCTCGGGAAAGAATATCAGCAATTCTTACTTGTCTGGAGAAGTTAAAATGAATTTGTGGGCATTTTGGCAAAGCAAGTGAAAATGAATATGGTAGACCCGATAAAAGATCTTTTGTACCTGTTTCAATAAATAACTCCAGCTGTATCTTACAAAAATCAGAGAAGCCAAATATTGCGCTGCGTAAAATGAATGAAAATCAAGTGAAGGTTAAGAAATCGTTTCTGTGCTTCATTAAGACCAAGAACGCAGAGAAGTTTCTGGACTGATTTTGACAGAACTGCAAAGTGAGGACATTCAGCTTGATGACTGCCGTGGTCAGGAATTTGACACTAATGCCTTTATGATTGACTAACGGCCGGGTGTCCAGAGATGCATCCGCAAAACCAACCTATAGCTGCATTTGTGTTATGCACAACTCATTCCCCAAATCCGGCTTGTCTACAGACAGCTTCTGCGACTACTCGTTCGGTTACATAATTTGTACAATAGATTGGTTATCATCTTTTTTCTTAAAATCTACATATCGTTGGAACAAATTGATTCAAGTGATCGGTCTGTGTTGATTAGCCTGTGGAAACTACATGGTGCAGTCGATCAGACAGTGGAAATACTCCGAAATCGTCAGAGCTCAGGAACAGCTCAGCTAAGAATCAGAAAATCTACCCTTAAGATCAAACGTCATTATCATCCCAGTACTTTATTTTTATGTTTTTCTTTATCGAGCCTTTGGAGTACCCTTCTCTTAGAAACCAATGATTCATATTTTCTTCTAAAAAATATAATGGTTCTGCATCAAGTTTACGCAGACCTAAATAACGCTGCGTTCGACTTTTTCAGAGTAGACTGTTAAGTGGATAAATCCAAAAACTGCTGTTTTGGGGTAAAGCATGAGGCTTTGAATCCGGCAAAAGAAATACATGGATAAGAAAGAATGCATGATACATCAACTGAAATTGATGGTGAATTAAAACGGGAAATGCTGTTTGAGAGATACAGGTTAGATGATGAGATTACTCGTAATTTTCAACAAATCCATAACGTTGTAAACGCATAATCCTTCCATACACCATCAGATAGACTTGATGATAAATAAGACTGCGGCTTCTCTAGTTTGAGGAAGATATAACAAACACAGAACTGTCTGCTCAAA
>CALYDF020006151.1:0-13670 GCA_944474145.2 Dicrocoelium dendriticum
GAAATGAGCGCTGTTGAAATACAGGGTGAAATAACACTGCATGAAAGGCTGTAGGAATTATTATTAAAGTATCGAGTATATCCGAATCCCATCGTACCACATGGGAAGACACATGCTGGGGTATTGATGGGTCGGTGACTGCGGACCACGTAAAATTTGTTGGCACGTAAACATCAATGGATGCGCCGAAATAAATCTTCGATGTAAAGTTAATACAACAGACGACGTGGAGCACGACCCAGAAATTTTCTAATTGGAGCCCCGTTGTTGGTTATTCCTCGCAGGCGTACCTGATCAAGTGAATCCCTGGCATTTTTGTGCGGCGTCTTGCTCAGTTGATGTACGGGTTCCGTATTGCTGCGCATGTATTGATTTGCCTTGCCAATCAAACGAAGCCGCGCTACGTGGAAATAACTGCGACCTGAGATACTAACTGACTTGCACTTACAGATTTACTGCATAATAGTGAAGCGAGCGCTTCAGTCAAAGGGCAACGCAGCCTTTAGAACTTCTAGAGATTGAAACAATGAAGAGTTCAAATAAGAGATGGTTTGTTCAGCCATTCCAGCTGGATTCGAGGCAGAACAGCTATTTTAATTCAATGTAAACTTGAAATTGTTTTTCAAGAAGGGACAGGTTTCATAGGTTTAATAAGAAAACGCTCACACTCCCGTTGTTTCTTGAATTTGCTTCACAAATTGCCTTCATCCGACCCACTTTTGTGGTTCCCGCATAAGTAATTTTGTTTGCCACACTTTTGGATTTACAGGTATTATCGTACTTATTTTCCCTAGTGCAAGTGGTTGGAAGTAGACGCGTTGCGGAAAGAACATGCTAACAAATAACATAACAATGGTTCCTGGTTCGATACCCGATACCTCTATCTGATAAGGACATATCACATCATATCGCGTCATTGGAATGCAATTTTTCGGGAGGCAACATCTAATTTAAATCTGCTTCAGCTGCGGTCCTCGTGGTCCAAAGACCAAGGTTCACTCCAAAAGTAAACGCAGTCACTATTGAGATTGCGGGTCGCAGTCCATGCACACAACGTCTACTTCAAAATGATCCGCAAAATCAATCCTCACCCAATGTGTCGAAAGTTGCCCGTCGTGATCCGGTGTCAGGCAGCTAGCGAAAGGAGTATTCTACCAACTTTTGGATCGGGCGAGAATTAATTGGCCGATGTATTCAAGCCGGCCTCTGAGGGTGAGAGAATTCGAAGGCGGAAACAAACAATGCAAGCCACCTAAGTCGTCCGACTTCAGCAGATCCAAGCACTCGCGATAGTCTCCGAAGTAGCCAACTACACAGCCATCAGAAAGTAATTGGCGAAATATTACTGCGAATAACCGCGTGGACAATCGATCAGATGTTACCCTGTCCATCACCGGTAGGCATTGTTCCAAGACGTAGGGTGTATGCTGCTGGCAAGCGTTCTCCTTACAAAATACCACAAATGTCCGTCGAACAGCATTGCGACGTGGTGGATCTGACCTCACTCAATAAAAACATTGCCCAACCCACGCATTGGAAGGTTGATCGATACCATATTTATCAACTTCTGTGCATATATGTGCTCTCATACGACTACGCCTGCATGTTTGGTCAGTGATATATCACTATTAGTAAAATAGCTTTGCGGCGTTTTTTTTCATGCTTCACCCACCTGACCCGCACTGTGCACATTAACGCTATTCCAAATACGCCTTAATGAAACGCTTTCCAAATTTCATCCCTTGTTATAGTCCGTACCAGTTGGAGAACGAAATAATGTAGATTTAACAATGTGCTTAACTGCGCCCTCCGCAAACTGGCTTTGAGGATATGTACACAAATGCCCATGTGAATAGGCTGGATGTATCTAAACTGGATTAACATACCATGTCCGGCAAATGAAGCAACGCACGAGTGAACGTTGTCGTTTCCATTTTTCCGTCTCAAGCATTTACTGAAATCTAACGGCACTTTATACTATTTTATGTGTGCACATCCAATTCCCAGTTCAAACTATCGTTTTGCAGTAGTGTATTTAAATCGGTAGTCGCTTAAAATAACAATTTGCTTATTCGATGAACCTTTAAATTTTATTTTTATTTTAACCGTCCTACAGTACCTGTCAAACATATGCTTTTTTACCCGTGTTAAACCGTTGTTTCTAATTGTTCAATTCCTCATCGGACCTGTTCCTCATCAACATACTCCAATGATGTCTGTAATTCTTACCTTTATAAATCGCTTTCTGCTAGGATAGAATTTGTTCAATCTTTGGGCCATGTGAGCCTACATTACACTACATCTGTATTACTCCCGATCTGGGTCCTACTTAGTGTGCTATCATGTACAACATTGCAATATTCTGATCATGACTAAAAGTCGTGCGCTGCTTTGTGGAAAATAGAATATTTATTCATTTATTTATTTTGGCAAATTTGGCAAACTTTTGGAAAGCAACTCTCTCATCTTGGCTGAGAGCCAGGTGCCAAGAATCGGGTGACCATGTTTTCCCAAATTAATATGTATGATCGATCTAAAATAGAGACAACCTATTCTCTGGTGTTTACCATGTCTATTGAGCCTATGTTTCTTGGTTTCCTTCGGTTTGTTGCTCGCGTAGTGGAGCAGACTTATGGTCGCAGTCTCACAGGCGAAACGGCGCTGCAGTACAACAGAGTCAGTTCCACATACAGTGAACATGTATGCACAGGTCAAAGAGCGAAATAGCTACGCACTAGCATGGTCGAACACAAGAGTCACCTCGTCAACTGAGAAACAAGGGTCCTACGAAGAGGTACAGCAGTGACGCCGGACACGAAATCGATTGGGACAATGTCGAGATAGCTAAGAGAGCATTATAAGTAACAAGCAAAAGTTTGAATGCTGAAGCGGCTGAGGTCATTAAGACTAACTGCTATGTGGAAAGAACAGACGGTTTGGATTTATCATACTCGGGGCGGACAAAGTTAATCTGGCCAATCAAGGAAAGTGTTTGCGAACGGACTCAGGTCACTGTGTGAATCAACTGTGGCTGTCAGGAAGGTGAACGACTGGTGACGCGGCTCCCCGGGGTACACTCGATGCTTTTGTTTACACTGGAATGGTCACTTGACCTATTGTCCTGTAACGTTAGTATCCACTGATTCGTCATGTTCCTTGCAATATTCAACCCATTTTTCCATAAGCGGCTAAAGCAATTACGTTTTACCGCAATGCTCTGAAGATACTCCCACCTCAAGGAAGTATGTTTAGCACAATAAAGAACCTAAGAATACCGTTTTGTATTCGAAACCTGAAATCTTGCAATTCAAGTCGGTTCCACGCCTGTTACTACGTACAGATTTACTACGCGGACAATGTTAACGAAAGATGGCTAATGAATTCGTGTGTATGGCTGGTGTTAAAGCCAGTTGAGCAAATCACCGTGTCTTCAGCATGAGATAACTTAAATGTCAGATCTCCGGGCAGCTCCTAAAAGTCTCACAACGAAGCCGTCAACGCCAGCAAAACATTTATAAGTCAACGGAATCATATAACTATTCGTAGCCTTCATGAATCACGCCTTCACGCTGATCGATTGAGCTGGAAACTGAAGGCCGTTATGACGCAGTCAGAATGTGATAGACTTTACAACAAAGCCCTAGAAGTGAAGTAAAAGAAAGAGATAGCTACCAACTGAAGACAACTTCGAATGTTCAATCCTTTGTTATCTGTGCATTTTTAAGCCACAACACGTGTCATTAAATATACCTCATCACTTGTGGCATAACTTCACGACCTGAAGTCACACCTGTCGCGACGTATTACAGCTCAATCAGAATACTCGCCCGATACGCCTACAGCCGAAATTGGAGATGCACTGCGGTCGATTTGGTTGCCCAAATACCTTTCCTTTTTTCTATATCCCGAACATAGAACACTCTTCCATATCACGTCACGCTTGTCCCTGCGTTAACGCTAGTTAACTAGCAGGTTAAAGGGATGTTAACCTGTTCCCTTTCTGTGATTCCATAATCTTTAATCCAAAGACGGAAGTACCCAGACCACATATTGTACGCGTCACCGCTACTATATAAATCAGTGATGAATGGCCAATATGTGTATTCGTGAGAATAAATTTACGTGCATTTCAAAAAACTTCACTTTTTGCTGTCATTTACAACCATGACTTCTATTCCCAACGCACATACGATTGGTGCTCACCAAATATTCGGTTTTAACCCGTTTCAAAGAAATTTTCCTCAAACATTTTCGTTTTGTATGTGTACTTTTTATATTATACTTCATTCAGTACAATAATACATGATTGCACATTGTACGCCAATTGTTATCTCAAAGATGTTAATGGAGTCCAAGTGAAACGAATTCTTTGAATAAGAAATAGTGGATACAACCTCCACTCCTACGCCACGGCGCAAATAAAACATTATTAAAGGCTGTTTTGCTCCATCCGCACGACGTTGATGGCGTGGTACCATAATGTTTAATAACTACACCATAATAGTTAACCAAACTTTTACGAAATGATTGCAGCCGTCTTATACTTTGTGGCATTTTTCGACCGCCCAGAGTAACATATTTTGTTCAAGTCTAAACAGAAGAATATATAACAAATGAAACAAAACACTGTTTCAAAAGCCCATCTAAGACGTCATAGTGCTCTATAGAAAGGGAAATAACAATGTGTATCTTCAATAAGAACAGTTGACAAGTGCACAAACTTTCTAGTTGGCATACATTTGCCTTAATTGAGCAGGTTAGTATAAAATTAGGGTTCGATGTAAACAAGAATATTTGAACAAATCATAACACTTCCGTTTGAGGAGAACGTCCATTGTATCTGCTGTTCGCCCTGAAGTGAGAGAGTGTGTGTACATTGAGGACACATTAGCAACAGAAGTGAATTAAATTAACGGTTCTTCATCTTCGCATATGACTTTTTCGTGAACCTGTGAGGACTATCTGTTTTTGCTTCATCTCATGCAATGCATTTCAGGACTAGTCACTGCTGTTTAGTTCAAATGTTGCTGAAAATTGGGGCTGCCTTGCGCGTACCCATAGACCAAAGGGAAGCCGATTTGTTCCTAACTACTTGAATTGGTGTCAACAGAATCACATACTGGTTCTGTTCCTTAAATTTTTGATTAGACTTACTATCGGCCATTGTGAGCTAATCGGAATATGATGAAGAAACAAGTGATAAGGTCCTTCTCTCCACGATTCACATTCAGTAGCCTTGAAAATGCCACAATCCTCACGGGAATCAAAAATATGGAACGAATATGGTGGCTTGGTTACAACTGCGGTGGCCAACGCAAAAGCGGAGGATAATTCTTTATCTGTACAAAGCAAAGTTGCAGCTTATCTGGTTTGTTTCGAAAGTTCGCACTGCGGGACTATTATACTTGAGATAACAAACTCACAGTACTCGAATTTGACCACTATTGTGGCAGTGCCTCCCAAACGTAACACCCCAATATCCTTACCATAGATTAAAATGTCAACATCACCTGTTCCTTTGGAGAACTTGGCTGGTAAAGGATAGACATAATTTCTTTAGGTTGTGCGATGAATGCATACAATTTTATACCTAACACAGTCAAATGTCACGAGTGCATTTTAATAGAGTGCACATGTCCGACTTACGACAAACCACATTTCCTTCGGACGAGGCTCCAGATGTACAATGGAACAGCAAGCCAATTAAATAGCTCAGCACGTAAAATGGGTACATTTTGATAAGAAGAAAACTAGATGTAATTTAGATGAGTGGTTGCCTTGAAGATCCACAATAACGATGTTTGTGGCCTTATATATATGCATACATACGTCCAGCAAAATAGCCACTAATGGTGTGTTCGGGATTATTGATGTTTCTGTAACTGAATAGTTAATTAGAGCGCGAATACATGCCGCTTCGTGGGCCACCTGAATATGCAAAAGTGCGCGTTTTTTGTTAACTTAGTATGGTATCATGTTTAATTCACTTGAACGCTTTCGCCAATTCTTATTGCTAATTATGCGCTGGTCCGATGTTGAACGATGCCGTATCTATTTAGGTGGATACCGCATGTCATTAGAAACAATGATTTTATACGGTTTTAGAACTGCGGCTTTACATGCCCCGTTGGATAGACCGGTGGGTAATCGAAAAACGTCACTGAAAATTGCAGTTGGTAGTTCTACTGTAAAATGAATGGACTCATCATATGTAATGCAGTAACCTAGCTTTCCAACTGTTTCCATGGCTTCAGCAGGCAAAAAATTGAAATCTAAGGTATTTCCCGGAAGAAGGGTGGAAAGTATTGTCACATAACAACAAGTAAGTGATGGAGTACGTCATCCAACCGACTTTTAAATATGGATAGCTTGAGTACAGAGACGACTGATCCAGGGAGAGCGCTACATGGTTAACTGACTGTAATGGTTAAGAAATTACTGTGTCACGCCAGACGATCACACTGTTCTTCTAGCTTCAGGGCGTGACCACTATGCCTTGTGTTACTGTTGCGTTGCTGTTAATGCCTTCTACATGATCTGGATTGTGTAAAATTAATTACAGCATGTTCACTTCGCCTTGTACTCGGCGATACCACCTGCTGAATGCTCCCAAACTTTTCAGCATCTGTTCGTATTGATAGCGGCGCATTCCTATGACGTATATAGAAACCCGAATGTAAGTTTAGTCCAGTGCAGTAAGATCGTGCTTGATCCAAGGCTGCTAAGTTTAAATTACCTATTCGACATGAAATCGAACATACGCATTCAGCATCTGCCTGAAACTAGTGCTGTCTAACTGTCCGTACGCCGGTCGTAGCAAGCCGACGTAATGGTTGCTAGATTTCGATGCTTTTGCGGATTGTTTGAAACAACCCTAGCTTTCCTGAACAAGCACGCCAAGATCGCGTTCGACGGACGATCGCTACAGTACTTGAGTTCCTAGCTTATAGGAATCGGCACTTAGGTGTCGTATGGAGCGTACGTTGCATTTGTCCACGTTGAACTGCAACAGATTTCGGTTTGACCACTCTTGTATCATATCAGATCACACTGAAGTAAATGCCGATCGGTATCCGCCTGAATCCGGCGCCCAACTTGAGATCGTCAGCAAACAGAAGGTAATTTGGAGTGAGCTTTCGTGCAAGGTCATTGCTGAATACCAGAAACAATCATGGACCTAGAACTGAGTACTGGGGCACAGTGGCTCGACTGGCATGGGTTCAAACATGGTACTCCGGACTCTGACCACCAAATGTCGTTGCGTGAGACAGTTAGCGATCCAGCTCAAGAGATAATAGCAGACCCCGTAATATTTGAGCTTGAAAAGCGAAATCCGATGATCTTCCCGATCAAATGCCTTCGATAAATCCAAATAGCTCACATCAACAGCAACTCCAGAGTCAACTGACTCAGTCCAACTTCTCAGTGCGACTAATAGACTCGTTGTGCACGAATACTGTCAACAAATACCGTTTGCTAAGAGGCAACAATGTTATAATTTGCCAGATAACACTTCAACGCATCGGCAACGATGGATTCCATGTTGGATACTAAAGGGAGAAGTGACCCTAGGCGTTAGTTTGAGGACTCCGTCCTGCTTGCGCCTTTGTGATTCGGAGTTATTATGCCAAGCTTCCACATCGCAGGAATCTGGTTCTGTTCTAAACAGCGTTGAGGGTACTAAACCAAAGCTTTTGCGAATTGTCCTGCTGATGTTCCCTGTACTTCTGTGAGAATGGTGTCTAGTCCCGAGGAGCTGTGTTTGCGTAGATACGGCAGCCTCTACAAAACAGCTTTGGCAGTTAACTATATGTGGGAGGCTTCTTGAGGCGGAAAGCTAGTTGGAAAATGATCTCATGGTAAGACGCTCTGAAATGGGGGAGCATATTGTGTCCGCAAAGCGTTTGCTGCTTCTATAGCCATTCTGCTTGGATCATCAGTCGTCCGGAGAGAAGGAACACCCTGCCTCATCTTACAACGCTATTGACGTACTTGTATAGCAGATTGTGGTTAGCGCTGCATGTTTTCTCCATATTCTGTTGACATACGACTTTCTTATCTCTGAGCAGTTGAGCACAGTGTTTGCAAAGGGCGACGCTGTTGTCCCAATTAACTGACGTTGTTGATGATCTGTGATCCCGCCAGGCTGCGTAACATACAGTCATCGATTTTCTACTTCTGCTCCTCACGAAAGTATCGGTTTTAGGCGCCTTTAAAATCCTTCGCTCTGACGCATCCGTAACCATTTGTGGAAGTTGCTGACGAATTCGCGCCAAGCGCCTTCCGGGTGGCCTTTAATGAGGAACGACCAGTTTGTGGCACCGACATTCTTAGCTAACCTGTCGTGACGCGTAATGGTGCACGCCATCTCAGTGTTCTGGCGGCGGCATTCCGCATAGAAGCTGATGTTGAAACTGATGAGTGCATGATTACTACGACCCAAAGCATATGCTACAAGAAATACGTCAAGCAAGTGTTCCTTGTTGGTGAACGCAAGATCCAGCAAAGAAGGCCCATTACCTGTTCCTAAACGTGTGGGCATTGGGACGCGATTGTAAACTGAAACACTGATTATAAGCTCTTGTAGACCCGCTTTGAATGGTTCTCTGATTGCAGCAATTGTTTCTAAACCATGTATGTTAAAATTACTAACGATAATGATGTGAGTGTACTTTCGATTTAGATTACATCTTAGAGCTGTCGCAGGGTGGCGGTCCATTCCCGGTGTAGAGTTGGGGGCCGTACACCAAAGCTAATTAACAGCTGTTTCCTCCATGTGATTGCAGGCGGCACCAAAGAGATGCAGCAAACTGTAAGTCTGAATCCCCAACGGCTTCGTAATGTGGGTGGCTTCGGAAAGAGAGAATTCCCTTTACGCCTTTCGTAAACCTGTCCTTTCGTATGAGTGACACGCTCGGCAGCGAGACTTCAGCATCTGTCATTCTACTGTGCAACCATGTCTCCGTGACCCCTATGGTATTGCATGGCTTCGAACTTTTATGATCTTTCACTTCGGCCAGCTTATTGGAGAGACCTGGAGCACTGGTTTAAAGGCAGTATAGATTCTCGGTCCTTAGGAGCACCCCGGGGAGCCAGAAGTGCCGCGGTAGAATACTGACCGATGTGAGTTTGGCCGTTATTCGTTTTACGTTGTTCGCAAACTAATTTGGCTAAAGTACCTCCCAGTCTTCGTTCAGACCTACTGCAACATCGCGTGACTGAGCGGTAAAGTGATGCTCCTGCCGTATGGCTGGTAGGGTGGCTTTTTCAGGTAGACCCTTGTCTGGTCTCTGAAAGACTTCAGCAGGTTTCAACTGAAGCTCAAATGGAATGCTTTCTGTTTTCTCCGCTAACGCTCAGACAATTCCGTCACCCTATGCTCCTACTGAACCATGCGTTTTAGGATTCTTATTCTGCTTTCTTTATAATTTGGTGAGAGTGGTAGCCTTTTGAGCTATCGCGCTACAACGTTATCCAAGTAAATTGTTTCACAAGTGAACCGCCATGGTTCTAACTCTTGCTTACCGGCCTCATGACTATCGTGGAAAGGAAGTTCTGGCACGCCGGTAAAAGATTGTGCTGGGACAATCCAGCTTGGGTGTCCAACCGAGAATTTTCCTCTTAACTGATCGTTTCTCCAAGGGACCACAGGAAAGATGCGCACCTCACAAGACCCGTATGAAAGCGCACTTACAGAGAATAAAACATTTTCCACATCATTGGCGAATCCAATGTTAACCTACTAGCCCTGGGTTCGCCAGAATGCGTTGATTTCGGGTGAACAGTAACGCTCACTAGGTTTGTGGGTTTGGCTTTTATGTTCATACAAATGCACAGTTAGTTCCATTGGTCTTTGTCGTCAGACAACTTACCCCGCACTGTGTTGGCAGTAGATTCGGGGACAGTGAAGCACACAAGATTTAGGGAGTTGTTATTGTAGCGAATTTTTTTGAACTGTCAGTTCGGGTGGTTGTTGGCCTTGTTTTATGTCAAGTGATGATGAGCTCCTTTTGTTGCTCTCTTGGCGCCAGCAGTGTGTGCAACAGAGGAGCCACTAAATATAGCATCCCGAGGAAAGTTGCAGCAATCTCTGCATATGGGACTGGAGTCTCGAGGGAACTGAACTCGACCGGCGAACCTTGGGTTACAGATGCAGTGGACTCGAGTTCGGCTGTCTTATCCTTGTTGCTGAACAATGAACGATGATTTATCACGGGATAAAAGCAAGCGCTTGACACGTCCCGTAGGATGGTTGGGGTGAATATGATGAAATCAAAATATTCGGTTGCTCATTTGTTCGCCGAGCTGCAAAATTTGTTTGCAAACGTTTCACCGCAATGCGAGGCGGCGTCATCAGTGCGTCGAGATGTGGAGTGAATCTTACGGATCAGCAAGATTACACTCCACATCTCGACGCACTGATGACGCCGCCACGCATGGCGGTGAAACGTTTGCAAACAAATTTCGCAGCTCGGCGAACAAATAAGCAACTGAATCATCAACCCGAGCTACCAGTTTTCCAAAACATTTTAAAGAAATCAAAATATATCTGGGTCATCTACCAAACGTCTGCCTAGATGTATACTTTGCTAAATTACCTCAGTGTAAAAGTAAAAGTATCGAACCTAAACGTTCAAAAAGACACTGGGGTGCAGTGATCGTTGATGTAAGGCGTGAGAAAAGTAAATTATGGTCGCTCACTTGGGTCCATTCGATACATAAATCCTGTTGAAAAGTATGCTTGGCGCAGTCCACCATAGAGGAGTTAAGGTAACAAATTGCTAGGAGATAAGAGCAACATCTAAGCGTTTTTTGAAAACATCCAAGGTAGGGAAGGATACAACTGACTCTGGGAGTGCATTCCAGGGTTGGCAAACCCGAAGGGAAAAGTAATTCCGTCGACACGCTAGAAGGCCATTTGTTTCTTCAATTTTAAGCAGAGTTACCCCTGAGTTGCGTTTTGTGGTTAAGTTACAGCAAATGGCGGCATACATGGTTAAGGTCACTAAATATCTGATACGCTAATATGAGATCATCGCGCAGCTTTCGATGGCGTCCGCGGAAAATTCCCAGCAACTTCAGCCTTCGGGGGGTAAGAGTGATAGCGCACAAACTTCTCGCACCTTTACAGCATGGCTTTCTGAAGTCTCGCTCGTGTGTTACTTGTCAAGTTGACTTCTGTAACCATCCAACTGAGGCAGTGGACAATGCACTAAAGTGTATTGTCATCTTCCTCGGCGTGCAAAAGGCTTTTGACACAGTCCTACACAAAAAGCTGCTATATAAATTAAGTAAGTACGGTGTTACAAATCCGCTTCACTCTTGGATCAAATCGTACCTAGTAGGACGGTCGCAAGTTGTGGATATCAATGGCTACATCATTTCACCTCGTCTGGTCACCAGTGGAGTGGTACAGGTCAGTACCTTAGGTCCGTTACTCTTCCTGCTGGATATATATGACCTCGTTTCTGATATACAATTTGGGAGGCCTTATTTGTTTGCTGATGATTTAAAGGTGGTTTATACTTTCCCAGATTTTCAGCGCATCATTGAACTTAACAATATCCAAAGCGACGTGAAATCCATTGAGAGATGGGCTGATATGTAGCAGATGACATTTGCAACATCGAAGTGTAGTATTCTAGCCTAGCGATGTCAGATAGCAGCAGAAGTGTTCAGGCTTCACGACGAAGTCATTCCCATTAGCCAGTCTGTTCGTAAGTTAGGTTTAAGATATTCTAGTTCGTTAAACTTTAGCAAACATATAAATCATATCGTGTAAAAGGCTAGGCAGTCGGTCGGGCTCATATGCCACCTGCTAACCTTGAAAGGAACCAGACCAATTGCTTTCAAAATCAGTAGCTGATCTTGCTTGAATATTGCTGTGTTATGTTTAGTGACTTGCGAAAGGCTGACTTGATAGCCATTGAAAACGTCCAACGCGCCTTTACGTAGCGTATATTTGGCTATTCAACCACCCTTTCATACAGTGATAGGTGCAAGCAGTCGAATCTTGAACCTCAATGTTTACGAAAAACTCAATTAAATCTGTGCTTTTTCCACTAGCTCGCGTGACGGAAAGCATATGCCGAAAACTATCAGTTGTACTTTCGGGAAAATACCAGCTAGGAACTGCGAGATAGTGAATGTATATTCTATTTAGCTAAATTCAGGAACAGCCTAAGGAGAAATTTCTATCTTCTTAGGTCTGCCTCCATATGGAGTAAGCTGCCAAAAGAGATTTATTTATTAGATGGATTTATTAGATGGATTGAACATTTTTGCATGTTTAAGAAAATGATAAAGATTTATCTGTAAACGGACAGCAGGAAATGGATCTTAAAATTTCAACTGGATGCTGAAAAGCTTCATGAAGAAGGGCCGGATCATGCATTATACCGGAGAACATCGACTCGAATGTACCTGAGAAAACATGATCATGTAGAATGAGCTGCTACAAACGGCTTCTTATGCTATTCTTTGATGCTACCTCCTATGCGGTTTTGCACCTATCAAACCTTATTCATACCAACTGTCTTCTGCTTAAAACCGAGAGCAAAATTACTTACTGGTGTGACGTCAGGAAATATTATCGCAAATTTCCTTACAAATAGATTAATCCATAATATTTTTCTGCGGTCCCCTTCGCTACATTTGTTCTGCAGTGCTAATAATTTCCCCTTCTTTTCTGAAGTTAACAGTCCAGAAACATATATTGAATTCAGTAAAAGTTTAGTGGGTCGCCTGTACCGGGAGCCTAGAGAGCGATTCCAGAAGACAGATCGAGTTGCAGGGAAACTTTATTGGTACAGTAAAAGATTCTCTGTTATCTAGCTATAAAAGAACGGCACCGTGGACGCTCTAGCTAGGGGAAAGGAGCAACCACAGCACACAGGGCAGTTGCGAGCTGCAACCGAAACGAGCGCCAAGCAGAAATGGCGATGAGCAAGTCAAGCATTCGAACTCAGCAATCAGTTCAGCAAACCACACCGGTTGCCTAGGTGTACAATGAAAGAATTTTAGTTAGAATTTTACACAGGCAAACCGGGGAATCTCCAGACTGCTACATGGCCCTCTTCCAGAAGGGACTGTGTAAGCAGTCCTTCGATCTACGTGAGGACTGTCCGTCGCGGGACAGCCTTCTGCGAGACCAGGTTGCGAAACCTGATGCAGCTGCTGGGGGTGAACCATGCAATCGGACCCTAGCGGGTTCCCACCCGTGTCCTCCCTACGGTGTCGAAGCGGTAACAAAACTGTTTGTGGGGGGACAGTTCGTAAAGTTCCCGTAGGCGGTTGAGCCAGAAGGTTTTTTCACTTCCAGTTGACGTGCGGGGATCCAGCGAAAGTGAAACCGAGGTGCAACCAACCGACGGTGTATTTGGAAAGCAAAATGAAAAAGCAGCATAATGCATAGCATTACACAAAAGAGTGTAAAGCGAAAAACGTGCAAACCTGTTTTTGGGATCTCAAAAGGTTTTGCTCTTTTTTGGTAGTTTCAAGACGTTTTGGTCTTTTTTTGTGGATTTTCAAAAACGTTTAGTAAGAGAAGAAAATTTAATGGCACGTTCTATGTAAAATAGTAAGTGCTAACGAAGTCCGAAAAACGAACTGGAGGTTTGAGTTTCCTACCGCGTCGATCGATAGTAGGACGAGTTGGAGTGCTGTCGGTT
>CALYDF020006152.1:0-13658 GCA_944474145.2 Dicrocoelium dendriticum
GATACGTCTGTCCCCGTAGACCCTGCACTAACCGAGTGCCCACTCGTAACACCCTCTCCAAGTCCATTTTGTCTCGGTTAAGACATGGTGGACAAGCCTGAATACAATATTCCAGGTGGGGTCGGACGAATGCCGAAAATAGCTTCACAAACAACTTGGCCGTTAAGATTCCGAAAGAGCGGCGGATAAACCACATCATACGAAACCCTCGACAAGCAGCCTTCTTCCAGTTGTCTCCAGAATGAAGTGCTGATGCGTGTACGACTCCTAAATCAACCTGCTGAGTGACAACAGGGAGTTCACCACCGCCGACAACATATCGGGTGGGAGGATTAGCAGCTCCGATTCGGAGAACAGAGCACTTCGCCCTATTTATGGGCATCAACCATAAGATAGACCATTCCCAGAGCCTATCCAAGGCACGCTGAATTGCCTCAGGACCCCCCGGGATATCCACAATATTCCAGAGCTTAAGGTCGTCAGCAAACATTAATGATGACACCCCTAGCTCTCCCGGCAAGTCATTTACATAGATCGCGAACAACAATGGCCCCAATACCGAGCCCTGCGGAACGCCACTAAGGACAGCTTGCCTGAGCGAAAGGCTACGCCCCACCCGTACGCACTGTTCCCTCCCCTCAAGGAAGGCAGACACCCATTGAAGGGCGCGACCAGATATCCCGTAAGATCTCAACTTTAGTGAGAGCCGAAGATGTGGAACAGTGTCAAAAGCTTTCGAAAAATCTACAAATAGCACGTCTACAGCGTGGCCACTGTCTACCGCTTCGGCCCAGCTTTCACGAGCTACAAGTAAATTAGTCTGACATGAAAATCCTTTGCGGAATCCATGTTGTGCAACACTGAGAAGGTTGAATCGATTCAGGTGGTTCTCCACTGAATCCCTTATCAGCTTCTCGAACAACTTGACTACTACGCTTGTCAAACTGACAGGCCGGTAGTTCGCGGGTAGAGCGCTGTCACCGCCCTTAAAAATCGGACAGATGATTGCCTCCTTCCATTCCGAAGGTAGGCTGCAGCTGTCCAGCGATATTGAAAATACGCACGTGAGCGGACCACTCAGCTCAGTGGCCAGTTCATGCAACAGCTTCGGATGAATTGAATCAGGACCGGAAGCTTTAGAGGGATTAATGCCTTGCAGTAGCTCGAAGACCTGAGTCTCCGTTATGCTAAATTCAGCTAAGCAAGAATCCTCTGGAACTCTTGAAACCAATTCAACCTGTGGTAAAGAGGTCTCCGAGCAAAGACCCCAGTATACTGATCACTCAGTATACAAGCCTTGTCATAGTCAGTTTGCGCACGGGTCCCGTCTGCTCGCAATAAAGCTGGTATAGACAGTTTTGCCCCGCTGCGTCTTTTAACGTAAGCAAAAAGCTTCTTGGGATTAGCTGCGGCCGAGTCCGCTAAACCCTGCTCGTATTGGAGACGAGCAGTTCTGAGATGTTGCTTACATTTATTTCTATTCTCTCGATAACTATCATAGGTACTGGCTGATGGAGCTGCTTGGTAGGTTCGCCAGCATCTAGACCGTTTCTTGAGTAGGTACTTGCCTGTGGTATCTATCCATGGAGGCTGTGCCCTTAACCCTCTTTTCCTAATGAGTGGAATATAGGGAGCGGAAACCTCCGTAAGGTATGCCTTAAATTTTTCCCAGGCTAACTGGACAGAGTCAGCCATCGAGATCTCACAGTTCAGAACTGAAGCCTTAGTTCGCATTGCACTAAAGTCCGCCCGCCAAATATTCGGAAGTAATTCAACAGCGGTCTCTTGGTGCCTTGAAAGAGCACATCGAAAGGATATGCATGCGTGATCGCTGGACCCTAGAGGTGCACCGCATGAAACGTCAGTCACGAAGTCCAGGGACTTAGCGAAAACCAAATCCAAAGTAGATGGTATTTGGTTGTCCATATACCTAGTGGGAAAGTCAACGAACTGGTGCAAAGGCACTTGGAGAGTCAGTTCAAGGAAGTCTGCACCGAATGTTCCTAATGCCGAATTGCAAGAAAGATCGGCCCAACAGACTTCCGGGAGGTTGAAATCCCCTAGAACTAAACACTTATTCGCAGACTGAGTGCGAATAAAGTCAAGTATCCCCTGGAGGAACTTCCAGGACTTCTGTATATCACTATAACTGTAAACTGGGTAGAGGAAGTGCACAAAACAGCCGATAGGGCTTCAACAGTCTGATCCGACGACTGGAATGTGCAGGTCCTCAACACATCTAAGTTACAGCTCACATACAGTACAACGCCTCCGCCTTGGCGACCAACGGAGCGATCAGTTCTAAGCAGCGCGTAGCCAGGTAAATATACCTCACCGTCCGTGATATCCGGAGACAACCACGTCTCAGTGAAAGCAAGTATGTCGGGACGAGATTTGTCTACAAGTAGACCCAACTCGTGCACCTTGTTCCTTAGGCTACGCACGTTGCTAAGCACTACCTCAAGGAAGTCGGCACGACCATCCCTGGGTCGTGCGCCATCAGGATGGGCTCTGCTAGGGCGGAAAGTAACTTCCGGCAGACCACCTGAAAACTCGCCAGACGGAGGCCTTGCTCACCAGCCGCCCGTCTAGTTTTGAGGTCTTTGATAGCCTCCTTTAACTTCAATCTATCTGCCAGTGGTAGGTCCGGCTGAACGCTGACACCACTACCCTTAAGTTTGAATGCAAATCGCAGTAACGATTTGCGTTCCTCCGGGGTAGAAAGGACTACGCGAAGTAGTCGGGGTCGTGGATTTGGCGTAGCGATAGGAACGTTCCACAATCTGGTCAGCTTTCTGACAGTGACGCCAGGGAAGCCAGGTGTAAGCAGCTTGCTGACACAATTTCAGCCAATTGATGCAATGCAAGATGCGTCCCTTCGGAAAGCGGCCGCAGATTCAGTAACGTTACGGCATATAACGCTACTAGCCGTGAAAGAGTCGGCACGACGGGGAGTGTTTACCCCACGTGCCTTGGAGTCGACACCTATACCAGCTGTTTTCACCACTGGCGGCGGGACTGTCCCTGTCTTCACAAACGACGCCGAAGCAACGGTAGCGAAGGTTTTCCGCTCTATTACCGGCGTCTTACTAGTTCCTGTGTCATCAAGCCCCTTCGAATTTTTACGAGCAGATCTAGTCCGCTTCTTCTTTTGGTTCACTGGAGCAGGGGCCGTTGACTCTGTATCGCATTGAGCAGTAGCCAGCACTTCGTCAGAACGGGTTGGTTCAATGGCGGCCGAGACGGTCAGCATCTTCTGAAAGTTCTGTGTACAATCGTCAGACGACTTTACGACTGTCAAAGACGGCATCTTTTGCGATCCCGTGGCAACTATTTCTCTGGGTTTAGCAGAGAGCTTTTGGTAGTTCCGCACCCTATTTTTCTTCACTTTGATCTGCCCATGAAGACAGCCAGCAATGCTACCTGGATTGGCAGGTAGGATGTGCAACTTTATGACCGAGTGTCAGACTCCAGTGGATGGATCGTCAGCATTGTTGCTGTCTATTGCAGTGTCTGCAAACGAAATATTTAGGGATTTTAAAATCAAATCCATTTTCGTATCGAGCTACACAACAGAAGCGAGTTTAGCTATCGCCTCCTCAACATTTGCCAACCTTGAAGCCAGCGCTGAAAGTTTAGCACCGGTGACAGCCGGGCGCGTCGATCTTTGAGCGCAGCATTCAGCACAGCTGTAAAGAAAGTGGACGCTTGATGATAGCATTTGGTACTGGTCAGCTTGTAGGCCGGTACAGCTTTCGTGATACCAGCGGCAGCAGACGTCACACTGCATACCACCAGATGCATCTGTTACTGGCTCTGAACAGTTAACCTGTCCGCAAGCTGCAGTAGACTCATCAAACGAAGACCCATAGGTCCATCCGTCTCGGTGTTTAGCGAGACAGCCATGTTCATGTGGAAAACAGAGTAGAATTACAAGACGTACACAATAGGAAAACGACCGCAATAAAAAGGCAAAAACAGGGTGTAAAACGGGATTACAACTGGGAACAACCGGAAAAATTACCAGTAAGCGCCAAAGACGCTTTGGCCAGTACCACTTAAATCGATCCAAGATATCTTGGATCAGAGAAAATTTGGCAATAGTCAAATTTCGTTTCAAGTGTTTATTCAAACACTGTTTTCCACGTTATTTCAGCTGAAAAGCTCGATCAGAATCAGAATCAATCAGAATCAGTTTATTAGGAGAATAAGATAGGAATCTATGTGATCTCCATCATAAGTAAAGCAAAAATGACCCATGCCGATTATGGGTCTGTGTGGATGCACATCAATAGTAGTTTAGTAATAAGGAAACAAGATACCGATATATAAGCACAAAGAAAGAACTACGTGTCTTGGTCTTTTAGGGTTGCTAGTGTTGCTGTGACATAAACACGCGACGAAAGGAGGTCAAACATGGCGTCTGCATCGAAACACAAGTCTGAAAAATGTTTGTCAGTGCTTCGTTTGAAACACTGCACTGAATCAGAAGGAACAACGGAACTGGGTAACCAGTTCCAGAAATGTATCACACGTCGCGCGAAACAATGAATATGAGTGACATTGTCCATACGTGGAACTTCCAGCTTGTAAGAATGCCCTCGGGTGATAGGTGCATCCGCAATACAGAACATATGTCTCAGGTGATGAAAATGTCTCAGGTGAAGGATTCTAAACGTTGTAATGAGGTCAATTCGTAATCTCCTGTATACTAGTGTATGGAGACGTAACTTGTGGCACCTCTGGTGGTAAGATAAGCCTCGGAGCGTGGGGACCAGGTGGGTGACTAGGTGCTGGACTTTTTCCAGTTTTCTCATCTCACTTTTTGTACTTGGATAATTGGCCGGTGCCCCGTATTCTAAAAGCGGGCGCACCATGGAGACGTATAGCCTGACAGCAATTTCCTCCGACCAAACATGGAAGGTCAGCTTTAATGACCAAAACCTGCGAAGGCTGGAACAGTAGACCTTGTGCGTATTGTCTGGCGATTTTAAGTCCCATCGGGATAGTACTCCTAGATCTCTAACCATCGCAGCCGAGCATAGTAGACGTCCACCGACACTGTAACTTCTGTCCCGACAGCACTTGCCAATGCGGAGCAATTCGGACTTTTCAGCATTCAGTAGAAGGCAGTTTGTTGATGCCCATGAGGAGATTGTATCGAGATCACTTTGCAGTATATCCTCATCGACAGGTGTCGATATTTCCCTCCAAACTTTCAAATCATCTGCGAACGGCGCGCAAGTAGATGTTAAACGTCCTGGTAAGTCGTTGACTGAAACAGAAAAAGCGTTGGGCCAAGTACGGTGCCCTGTGGTACACCACTAGAGGCAGTACTCCATTTCGTTCGGTAGTCATTGACCTGGACGCACCACTGCCGCTTATCCAGAAAAGACTGAATCCATTTCAGCAAATTTTCACCCAAGCCATAACTGTTGAGTTTAGATAGCAAGATAAAGTGATTAACTCTATCAAATGCTTTGCTAAAGTCAATCAGCAAGGCATCAACGCTTCTACCGTCATTAACTGCCTCAATCCAACTGTGTCGGGAAGTCAGAAGATTCGTGGTACAAGACCGTCCTCTTAGGAAACCATGTTGAACTGATGTAAACACACCGTGTGATTCTGTGAACTCAAGCAGCGCCTTCTTGACCACTTTCTCCAGAAATTTGGCCAGCACTGGTGTCAGGCAAATCGGTCTATAGTTTCCTACTCTGCTTCTGTTTCCTCCTTTCGGGAAGGGCCGTACGATCGCTTGCTTCCATTCACGTGGGACGTTCCCTTGTGTCAAAGAGGCCTCGAACCATTCCGTCGCTGCAGGTGCGATAACAGGTGCCAGCCGTTTGAGAAGTAGTGGATGCAAGCCGTCGGGTCCCGGCGGTTTGGAGCAGTCTAGATTAGCAAGCAAGCCCCTTACTTGGTCGTCTGCACAGGATACTGTATCCAGTTTGGCGTCGACTTGGGTGCACTGAAATGCTGGAGAAGCTGAGTCGAACACTGACTCGAAATGTGAAGCAAGTGCGATGGCTCGGTCCTTGTCGGCGGTCAACAGTGCTTCAAGCGAATTTCCAAAAGCAGGTAACTCGTCAGTTGGCTTAAGCTTGCGCTTGATGTATGCAAAATCCTTTTTGGGGGCCTCCTTCGCATTTGCTGATTAGCGTGTTTCATAAGCCGCACGCTTCTGTAGTTTCACTGAATCGCAACAGTTTCTTTGTGTTTTGTAAGCTGTGTAATCTTCGGCGCTATGAGTTTGTTTGAACCTCTTCCACAATTTTGCACGTCGCCTCGACATGACAACATATTCGCTATCCATCCATAGCAGCCTCTTTCAACATTTTATTGGTGTTAAAGGAGCAAATTGGTCTAGTAACTGAACAAGGTTGTGCTTCAGCACCTCCCAACACACTTCAACACCATCATTCAAAGGTAATGACCAGTCCATGTGTTCCGCAGTACTCATCAACCGATCCCAGTTTGCTTTCCAAATGTTACGACGGGGTATTCTTAATGATACAACAGATGGCAAACGTAGGACGGCTAAATCGTGGAGTGATCGCTGGACCCAATGGGTTTAAATACCTTAGCGGATTCGACATGTTGCTCATCGTTCGTGAAAAGTAGATCAAGACAGCTTTCAGGTTGCCCCGGAAGCTGCCTTGTTGTTTGCAGGATATGTTGCACAGCGTGCTTCTCCGCCGTTGTATCGACGAAAGCGCATTCGAGATTGTTACTGCCAGGTAGAGCTTTATAATGCGGCCAATCAACGTGTGGAAAGTTAAAATCACCAAGCAACAGAAAATTTCGGCAGTTCAAGCGCTGCTGCACTACGTCGATCCAATCACGGGAAGTGTTTGAAGGAGTCCGATAAATCGCTCCCACTCTCAGTTCATTCGACCCAACAGTAACTCTGCAGCAAAGTTGTTTGCATAGGCCGTCAGCACTATACTGTGTAGATATGAGTTCCCATCTCATGCTGGACATTATATATAACAATACACCGCCATGAGCGCCCTTGGGTAGTTCGCACCGAAACGTCGTGTATCCATCGATGTGAATTTCAGGATCAGTAATATCACCGTGGAGCCATGTTTCAGTCAGACAAATAAGTCTGGGCAATGTTGCTCTACCCAGTGATGTACCTCATCCTATTTATCGTTGAGACTGCGAACGTTTGTAAGCGCCACAGTGAGACCGGCAACTAGCTTGGGGCGCGCCATCAGAAACACCGGCTTGTTTATCAGCAGGCGCTTCTAAACTACTCGAAAATTTACGATATGTATGTTGCTCTCACCTTGCTGAGTTCGCCGTTTAAGTTCAAGAGTAGCAGTTTGAAGGCGATTACGCTCTTCCAAAGGGAGGTCGGCACGCACGTGGATTTTCAGGCCGTTTAGACGCCAAAGTCGGGACAGAAGACGCGCTGGGGTGACGTCATTTTCAAAAACAATTCGCAACGGACGAGGCATGTTTGCCGTTCGTTTTCTTTCGCGAAATACTCCTTTTATATGAATACCTAGCTCATCGGAGTCCAGGAGTTTTCAACCAAATTTTGTAAGAACGCGACGTCATGCTCATAACGAATTCGCGGGTCGTAACTCTCTGACTCCGAAGCATGAAAGTTCAGCAGACAATGGTTACGAGGATAAATCAGACCAGGTTCAGACAATACGGAAGGCTGCGTAACGGTGCTCGTAGTCAAAACTGGAGGTCTCCTTTCCGCAACACTCCACAGTGACTCGTTTCTGGTTCCGTGATCAGCGACTGTAGCAGGAGGTGGCTCATCAGAGATCCGTTGCGTTTGCTCCGGTATACCAGTTGATAAAATCCCGCTGCATGGAGGAACTGTGGGCAACGTATTTAGGTTGTCTGGGGGACAGGTGCGACACAGGTCTTCTACTTGGTTGGTCGTATTCTTTGGATGGTCGCCGAGGGATACTGCGCTGCACTTCCTGGCTCTTCTAGCAGTAGGAACGGATGAGCATCGCTTAAGATTCTGAAGCGGCGGTCGTCTTGCCAGTGCAGATGCATCAATGCAATACCGACAGAGCCATAACAGGCCTTTGTGTTCAGCGTAGGTCTTAAAAAGCGAATCCGTAAGTTGCGAACAACGCTTGTGACCACAGGCCCAGGATTTACAGACGATACACTGAATGTCCTGAGTAACCAGATTTGAGCAGTGTAAACAGAGTGAGTTATGCATGACGAAATCCGAAGCTTCAGTAACAATAACTTCAGAATGAACCTTCAGGATGGTAACGACACACAAAAGAGCTCGCTATCCGCAGTCAGCGTACGACCCAGGGTTGGTCGTGCCGAGTTCTTTCGGGTAGTGCTTAGTAATGTGCGTAGCCTAAGGAACAAAGTACACGAGGGGACCGTCACATCCGCCACTGGCGCGATTTTGAATTCGGGCTGTTGTTCATGAGGACAACCTGTTTCTGCATTCTGTAAAAATAATCGTTTTAAAGGAGGAATTTCTTTCGCAACGTGTTTACAAGGTGTTCAAGACCTCCAAAAATGCGAAATTGGATCTGTACCATGCTTAATTACAAAGTTGACTAAAGGTTGCAATATAACACTAAGTAAGGCGTTAAAAAGCAACCGGAATGTAAAATATGGTTTATGTAAGTCCTCGGCATGTATTTCATAGAAGAATACATTCG
Source organism: Dicrocoelium dendriticum (assembly GCA_944474145.2). Lineage (NCBI taxonomy): Eukaryota > Metazoa > Platyhelminthes > Trematoda > Plagiorchiida > Dicrocoeliidae > Dicrocoelium > Dicrocoelium dendriticum. The sequence continues at coordinate 8,661 of CALYDF020006152.1, forward strand.
GAGAATGTATGGTAACTGTTGCAAGACATAGGGGAGTCGGCGTTGACTAGCTGGCTTATGGAAGTGTGGATTGATTTCTAGTGCAGCTTGCATATGGCTTTGTTAAACGTATAATGGATATGATGAAGAGATTCCTCGCTAATGGATAGATAATGCAGTGTGTATGTGTGAGCATGGTAAATGCTGTATAAAGCTCTCTATCTCTCTGTCTATATATATATATATGTGTGTGTAAAAATATATCTATGTATACCTATGTAAATATGTAAATATATTGGTACATAAATATGTATATATAGATACGTATACATATATATATATACATATACATATATATAAATGTGTTACAAGGATATGTATATACTGATGCATAATGCGTATAATTATGTATATATAAATATATCCGTAATAGGAACTCTATATATGTATATATATATATATATTTATATATATATATATATATATGTGCCCCATGCTGAGGCTGATGTTGCATTCTTGATGCTTCTTCACCGCAGTTGGGCTAAACCCACTTACACTTAAACTAGGTCTTTTCAGCTGGATAAATTTCATTCCGCTTTATTTGGTTTGTTCTGCCTCCCTGAATAATGTTCCATTAACTGGCCACGTTGCTTACACTAATTGCGCTTATCTTCGGTAATTTTGTTGCGTTTGTAGCATTTTAAGTAACTTGTGGACATTTCTTACTTATCACGGATTTGTTGCTGACCAACTTACTTCATATGGTAATTTAGCGAAGAGTTATGCCACCGTATCTCTATGCATTATTGGATTCATCTTATTTCAGCTTGTCGTTTAAATTGAATGGCTGTTGTTTGATATCCCTGGTATGGTTGCGCTTGATGTGCATGTTGACAAGGTGCCTACCTGTCTATTACCCACTACATCGTTCATACTGGCTACAGGAGACAGTTGGTCGTTGCTGGAGTGGACGGGATGCACGGTTCTTGTGGCCGTGCTAGGCTCAAAGAGCGGTTCCATGCACTCAGTGTGGAGCGGACCACGGTCCAGCCACCGCCTTGTGTGCGGTTGATTCCCCAAATACAGCGTGCTTGTGTTTGCCTGTGAAGGAGTGTGGGCCGGCTCCGTTGATGAAACGTGGTTCCCATCCGCATGCCTCCCGGTCTTATTCCTTCGGGTTTACACTGGATATGGGGTATGTGGTTGGAGTTGTGGGTGGTGCAGCGCAAGCCATCCATTGTCCCTCTGTAGGCGCAGGCATCCTGTGGCTTGCCACAGTGACAGGCAAATCCGAAACCGGATGCCGCCAACCATGTATATATATATAAATTTTGCACTGAAAGGCCCATGTGTGTATAAATGCATGGGTTATTGACTATGGTATACAAGATTGATAAGAAAAAAGGTAACCAAAATGAACGTTATATAAGGATGCAGTATTAGTCTCTTTACTGAAACATGCTCTATGCATGATACCTGTGACATAGTAGATGGGAACTATACGCCGATTGATAATTTGCATGGTAATCAAGTGATCCCATATCGCAAATGGCTATGCGATAAACATTTGCAGTTTATGAATATATGTATGTGTATATGCATATATATATGCATACATTTATATATACGCATACACATACATGTATTTAAAAATCGCAAATGTATATCGCATAACCAATTGCGATATATACATATACATATAAATAGGATGATCTATTGGTTCGCATTTACCTTTGGTAAGTGCTATATCCTTTAATCACGCAAGGGAAAAGGAGTTCGCATGACTTGATGGCATGTAATTGCGAACTCCGGTGATTTCTGAGCGGATTAGGTGCTACGCAAGAAAATGGGTTCAAGAGGCAGTGGGTATGGAGCAATGAATATGGCGTCCTTAAGGGTGACTTACTTACTCGATGGTGTTATGTGAAGTAGGGGAAATGTACATCTGAAAATCAACCAGCAAAAGCTACGCAATTTCTACGTCAGTGGGTGTATTAACTGGAACATAATAGTCGGTTTAGTTACCGTTAATGATATATCCGGCAATACTTTAGTGTCTTGGATAGCGAGATAACACAACGTAATACATGGGATGTAAATGTTTTGCGCAAGATGTTGTGCACATAATGCTGACGTATTTGCATGGCTACATCAATAAATGAACATTTATAAATGGTTTATTCTGGAAGTGGTCGTGACATGGTACTGAAGTAGGCAATCCCTTGTTAAGGCGGTGTTTTATTAGATGACAAGTGCGCAGACGGGACGCTCAAACCATATGTACATATTCTCCTGTAAGTGGGGAGCGTTCGGAACGCTCATCACCCACCAAGCGAGAATACTGAAAAATGGTTCATCAAATATCTTTACAGTAGGAGGGGATGGCTCATGAAGGTGAGCCTTGCTAAGTGTCAGAGCACTAAAGAAACAGTATTTAGCAATAATGGACGGATGCAACGACATGTTGCAGGTTGAAAATTGCTGCGAAAGGTTAACTTACCGGTTTGATTTTGCAGGACGATATTGTTCGCATGCGTCGCGGGGTTGCGAACACGTGTCCATGTAGGAATGCCCCCATACGTGATCTGAAGATTACGGAGTCACCCACGGAACCTGTGAACTTGTAGTCCGCCGCAAGGAGGTAGCGGTAGTTTGCATACTTCCATTCGGCTGTGGGACGACAAGACACGGATTCAGGGGGTGGCCCTGAATAGGGCCGTTGCTCCGTTCTCCAAGGAATGGTAATAGTGTGGTAACTGGAAGGCGAAGGAAGACCGGACAAGGTGCTATGATAGGATAGGTGTAATGCACGTACGTCACATGAAACCTAAAAAATAAATGAGGAGAGATAAATGAGCGAATTGAATGTTACCTAAAGGTACGTATCAATGGAACACCGCATGGCGGCTGCACGACTTGGAAGCAGTCTGTGTGGCATGGCTAGGTGAGGAAGCAGTGCGCGGTGCAACTTAATGGCTCTGAAATGGAGATGAGTATATAAAAACGACGTTACCTGTAACTGCGTGTCAATGCAACAACACATGGCGGCGGCATGACTTGTGGGGGAGGCGGCAGTACCTGACAGGAGGCTCTGTGGTCGTGAGAGGAAACAAGGCGTCGGGCGGCACATGTCAGTGGCTTTGAAATGGAGGTGAGCCTTGAAAATGTATGCTACCTGTATATAGGTATCAATGCGACATCACATGGCGGAGGCAGGACTTGGGAGGAGGCTCTGTGGCAGTGAGAGGGAACAACGCGTTGGGCGGCAGATATCAGTGGCTCTGAAATGGAGGTTAGCATAGGAAATCTATGTTACCTGTAGCACCGTATCAATGCGACGTGAAGTGGCGGCGGCAGTACCTGATAGGAGGCTCTGTGGTAGTGAGAGGAAACAAGGCGGTAGGTGGCACATGTCAGTGGCTCTGAAATGGAAGTTAGCATAGGAAATCTATGTTACCTGTAGCAACGTATCAATGCGACATGAAGTGGCCTCTGGTGCCGTGTTCATGTAGGCTTTAGATCCCTGTTGTTCGGTGTCTTCTTCTTCTTCTTCTTTCAACTTCTTTCAACTTAACACTGAGAGTTCAACACGAGGCCACCGCACGAAACTGTTTAAACCGAGAAATCTCCGTGTGCGGCTGCATTTAGCCTTATCAACTCCTCGGTGCCCATGCTCAGAATCTGCGTTTCCAGAGCAGCAAACATATCCCTAGTAATGCGAAGTTTCGCCGCCCGGTCAAGAACCACATCACTGAAGCATCTCACCGGCGCCACCGTCACCGTCCCTTCCATATCCTCCGAAAGCACCGGCGCAGATGTACTTATCGCTAGCAATACCCAACGGCAACCATCAAGCACATCCTCCTCCTGGTACGCGTGCACGCTCGCCACGTGAATTATGTGCGCACATGGAATGCGCCACTGCCGATTAAATCTGCATCCACAAGCACTGCCATTTCCGATAACAACACGTTGCATACCAGTGCACGCGTCCTCCACCAGCCAACAACCACCGCCTTTGTTTATGCTGCGAATACGAACCCGAACACTGTGCCGCGCGTACTGCGGCCGGGCGTAGGACGAGAGCCTGCGCAAAACCACGTCCCCAATGCTGACACCGTGCTGAACGTCGCATACACCAAGTTGATCTCTTGCCAGCCGTGTTTCCCTCTCCTCATATCATGCTACTGCCACGCTGCACTATCACCTGAAACTGGTGAAGTAGCGTTGACCGTTCACTCAAAGTTTGTTTCAGATGCTTATTCTCATTTTCAATTCGATTGGTGCTGTCGCTTCCAAATAAAACTACATGGCCCATCAAATGCGCCGCCCAGCTAAGCCGCCATGGGATCCATGTACGACGCAGATATTGGAAGCATTCTGCGCTCCGCAGGGATATCGCTTCCATAATCCGATGGTAATGAGCGTAGTTGTACGTGTACAACAATGACCGCAGCATGCTGAATAGAGCTCTCTTATCTTCCGCGTTACACAACGGAGGGTGTGAGCAACGCCGCCGCATGTCACGCATAAGGTGTACCCGGCAGAAAACAATGTTCGCATTTGGGTACGCATTACCGAACGCATTCACTTGCGCGGTGCACTTGTGCATCACCAAAGTCCGAGCACCGGCAACCGCGGGGGCCAATTCCAACATACCTCTCACTGCCTCCTCGTAAGCTACCTCCGTCTCATTAGGCAACAGGGCGTAAAAGAAACTCATACCGAGGCCGCTGATGTCCACAAACATGCAGTCCCACAGGATGTAGCATCCGTAATTGATCTGATACGTGGAGTCCGCCAAAATTACCTCGCCGTATTGGCCCACCAATTCAAGCATGCGCGAAGGTACGAAAATAGGCAACGAATCTGATTACCCTCATGCAGAATTCTCACCTTACCATTTCTTTGCAACAGATGAGTCACCTCCTCCACCGCGGTGACACAGGCCTTACCATGACGCCGCCGCATGACATACAAATCCCTCCTTGTTAAACGAATGTCATACTGCTGCCGCAC
>CALYDF020006153.1:0-13690 GCA_944474145.2 Dicrocoelium dendriticum
TGCTGTCTTTCTGTTTGGCTGCCTCTTGTCCGTTGCCCGTTTTCTCCCGAGATTTACACAGCTACATCCGCCAAAACAAGAAGGTTTATCAAATGGGACTGGTCTACCCACCCTCAATAGTTAGCTGGTTTGCATGCTTGATCTTTTCTCCGGGAGATGAAGAACCCACACATCGTTCCAAATGGAGCTCTTTCCGCCATGCTGGAGAAGCTACCACCACGGGGTCTTAACAAATTGGTTTAGCTCGCTTCGTACTCACAGTAGAACAATTTACTCACCTGGAATAATGTATTTACATGGATCCACTGTTCCACAACCGAAGACTGACAATTCTGGCCTGATTATCTTCACTGCCTCAAATATTCCGATTCTCCAGTCACCTGGAGCTTCGTTGATGTCATTTCACGGACGGAATTGCGTGCGTATAAGCGGCTTTTCCGATGATCTTTCATGGAGTTCTCACTTGGCCATAGAGACACTTGCACTTACATTGGATGGAATTACTAGTCCACTTTGCGGAGAATAGCATTTCTTCCTGTTATGGACATATTCAGACTCAAGAAACAACTGCACTCACCGTCAATATTACAAGTCCAGTATGGATAGTTGGTCACGCGTTGCGAGCCGGACAATATAATAGAAAAAGCTGGCCTCTATTAACAATGTGTTTACTCACCTGCATCAATTTCATTCAGCTTTGCGGCTCTTTTACATCATTACCCGGCTTCAACGACTACTGTCGGATCATTACTAAGCCATTCGGCCAACGAAGGAAGAATTTTGGCTGTCAATCGACTGCGAATAATAGAGTGCAAAATCGGTCTATACGGTGCATAGCCGACTAGCACTACACTTCAACGGAATCTACGACAGTGTTCCAGGACGTGGTGGGTTTTCGCCTGGCAAGCGTTCTCCCTATAAAAGTCAAAAATGTCCGCTTAACAACACTGCAACGTGGCGGATGTGATGCGCAACAAAATATAGTCACTGCTATACCTTTCACACTGACGCAGTCCTCAGCCTCCTACATCCAACCTATGCAACTAATTCTGCTAGGAAGAATGCTTTAGTGCAGTACAGATCATCCCGGCTTCGTAATGGCCATTGATTGCACTAAACCTTGTTTGGGCTCCTGCGCTCGTGGATCACTACATGGCAAATTTACCCCCCACTTAGTTCTTGACGCAACAGTTTTGCGCGCCACAGCGCCATCATAGTCCTTGATCTGATTATCACCTGTCAATATGCTCGTTCATATGGACTACATCTTTTCGTTTCTTCCTTTCATTGAAAAGAAATATTTTAATATTCCAAAGAAGCTATGCTTGTATGCACATTTGATCATGCCTTTAGAGGTGTGTCTCGTTTTACAGAGAATATACCGTTTATTTATTTATTTACTTCTGCGACGCCGCCCGCCATGCTGGGAAGACTGAAAGCTCTGTCACCATTACCTCGAGAGCCCAGTTAACTGTCGCATTGCTTATCTGTAAACGTAAACTCTGGACTCCGTCCTCTCCTTATCGTGGCCCCTCTTTATTTCTTCTTCATCCGCGTAGCGAGCTCTCAGAGCCCTGCACTATTATGTTCTCTGACTGATTCCTAACTAGCGCAATGTAGTCTTAGGCTCTGTATCACCAACACACAACTTCTCTCACATTGCGAGCCTGCTTGACTTGCATACCTTATATTCATGTAGCCTCCTACATCCCAAACCTATCCGTCACTGCTGACGCTTTATTTATCTTCCCACCTTAACTGTTCGACTTACTCTCAATGTGCCGACTAATCCAGTCTGGTCTGATCGGTCCCCTGCTCTCCGAATGCATTCAGACTGCTGTGATGTTACCGGCATTTGATGAGAATTCCGAATGCACTGCCTCCATTACCTCTCGAGCCCCATGGAGTTTTCCACACCATATAAGTAAACCTCTCGCTATACGGACCGTTTCCTCTCCTTATGGCGTTCTCTACTATCGTTTCTTCTCTAATCGGACTGCCAACTCTCCGTGCCCTGTAATAATTTAGTCTCATCTGACCGGTCTGCTCCTTTGACCTTTTCAGACTAGCAAGATATACCGTTCTAATCTTTGTAGACTCAAAACTACGTCTTGTTTACATTGACAGCCCGCTAGACTTGTTTACCCTTTATTAATATAGGCACTTCCATCAGTAACCTGTACCCTCAAACCTTCAATCGGTTGACAGACGCTTAGTGCCATGCCCTTCTTTGTCATCATTAGATTAGTGAAAGTCTCTGGGACTACTACGAGGCCTAAGGATGTGTCGACTATTCAAGTCTCGTCTGTTCGGTCTCCGGCTCTCAGAGTTCTCTCTGACTACCGGGATATTACCGGTGATTTTTCAGAACTGCTCGATTCATACTTCGCACGAGAGCGTCCTTGGCTTCACCACACTTTAGTAGTAAACCTTTTTCATCCTGACTATCGTCTCCTAATTGCTCTCACGATTTACTCTTCGCACTGCCGTCCGCATTCTTCCGCTCATAGCTGATTCTTTAAATTTCCTTTTCTTCTTGGAACGTTGCTTTACCTATGTTGCTCCCGCATTCCGTCTCAACCTAGTTGTCCTTACTTTCACCTAAGATGCAGCTCGCATTCGGTCTGCTGTCATCATCATCGGTTTACCTGTTACTCTCCAACAATCATATTAATCGCTTAACTTTGTCAACACGCTTTGTTGTATCCATCCCTTGACCCTTCGCGTGCAGATCCTTCGTTCTACCTAGTAGTTGTAATCTGAGGCACACCAGCGACGTGCTGTAAAGAACGCGCTTGCAAATCATGTATACTAAACAAAATTACATAAATTTTAAAGTATCATAGGCACCGTTGCGCGCCACCAGTCTATGTTTGTGCTTCTTGCATCATTGCTGTCTTTCTGTTTGGCTGCCGCTTGTCCGTTGCCCGTTTTCTCCCGAGATTTCCGCAGCTACATCCGCCAAAACAAGAAGGTTTATCCAATGGGACTGGTCTACCCACCCTCAATAGTTAGCTGGTTTGCATGCTTGATCTTTTCTCCGGGAGATGAAGAACCCACACATCGTTCCAAATGGAGCTCTTTCCGCCATTCTGGAGAAGCTACCACCACGGGGTCTTAACAAATTGGTTTAGCTCGCTTCGTACTCACAGTAGAACAATTTACTCACCTGGAATAATGTATTTACATGGATCCACTGTTCCACAACCGAAGACTGACAATTCTGGCCTGATTATCTTCACTGCCTCAAACATTCCGATTCTCTAATCATTTCACGGACAGCATTGCGCGCCTATAAGCGGCTTTTCCGATGATCTTTCATGGAGTTCATACTTGGCCATGGAGACAATTCCACTTACCTTTGAAGGAATTACCAGTCCACTTTGCGAAGGATTGTATTTTTCATGTTATGGACATATTCAGACACAAGAAACAACTGCACTCACCGTCAGTATTACAAGTCCAGTATGGATAGCTGGACACGCGTTGCGAGCCGGACAATATAATAGAAAAATCCGGCCTCTATTAACAATGTGGTTACTCACCCGCATCATTATCATTCGACTGTGACTCTATTACATCATTGTCTGGCTTCAACGACAATTGCCGGTTCAGTACTAAGCCATTTGGCAAATCAAAGAAGAATTTTGGCTGTCAATCGACTGCGAATAATAGAGTGCAAAATCGGTCTATACGGTGCATAGCCGACTAGCACTACACTTCAACGGAATCTACGACAGTGTTCCAGGACGTGGTGGGTTTTCGCCTGGCAAGCGTTCTCCCTATAAAAGCCAAAAATGTCCGCTTAACAACACTGCAACGTGGCGGATGTGACTCGCCACAAAATAAAGTCACTGCTATACCTTTCACACTGACGCAGTCCTCAGCCTCCTACGTCCAACCTGTGCAACTGATTTTACTATGAAGAATGCCGTTGTGGTGTACCGATCATCCCGGCTTCGTAATGGTCATTGGTTGCACTAAATCTTGTTTGCGCTCCTTTGCTCATGGATCCCTACATGGCAAATTTACCCCCCACTTGGTTCTTGACGCAACAGTTTTTGCGCGCCACAGCGCCATCATGGTTATTGATCTGACTATTACCCGACAATATGCTCGCTCATATTAACTACATCTTTTCGTTTCTGCCTTTCACTGAACAGAAATATTTTAATATTCCAAAGAAGCTAAGCTTGTATGCATATTTGATCATTCCTTTAGAGATGTGTCTCGTTTATTTATTATTTATATAGGTGTCATTATTATGCATAACTTTCAACCCTCAGCACGATGTCTGCATGCTGCCAGAAAACGCGGCTGGAAGTCTTCTGCCTCACGCGGATCTTGTGTAGCACTTGGTCGGAGGTATTCTTCCCATTAAATAAAGCGTTGGTAACACCACACTTAAATTACTGTGTCCAAGCGTGGGCGCTGGAGATCTGGAAGGATAGTTGTATAGGGAAGGTACAGAAGCTGGCGACTAGAATGATGGAGGGACAACGTGATAAGCCGTACGGTGAAAGTCTCAAAAGCTTTGGGTTGTTTTCCATGGAAAGGCGTAGATTGTGAGCTGTTTTGGATACAGCTGTTTCGGATCATGAAGGGCCTTAGTGGCATCAAGCCTACCGACCTATTTGAACCAACTACATCAGATCACCTGAGAGGTTATCATCTTAAGCTCAGGCGTCGAACGTCTCGACTAGATATCAAGGTGTGGTCGCGTTGTCGGCAGCTGGAACAAGCTTCCCCTTTCGTTGATGCACTGTACGACGGTTGACGCCTTCAATAGACGTCTAGACTGATGTCGGTTAGAAGGTTTTCCAAGAATATGGTAACTTATTAATGCTTGTTGCAGAGAACTCATGAAAGATAAACGTATATGATTGCTTCTTTTTGCTTCTTTTTCTTTGCAGAAGCAAGCAATGCAATAGGAAGTTAAAGTACCGGGGGCCGTTGGTTGTTTGCCAGTGCAAAAAGCAGGACCCTCGTTAGGCGGAAGCCTATACCGTTCTGTGAACCTGCTCTGACCAAATTCCCGTCATTGGTTAGAACCCGACTCCTCTCTTTACTTTTGAATGCGCTTTGATAGAGAAGGTCCAGAGGGATGCCTCGAAAGCTGTCTTCGGACTTCGCAATATTCCTTACACTCTCTGGCCTTAATAGCTGCACCTGTTTTCCATGGAGTTCCGCCGTCGCCGCGGCGACCACATCTACACTAGACGCATCCTTCTTGGGTGAACTCGGAAACGAGCCACTGCAGTTCTTCTACCCCAAAGCCAACTGCTTGGCACAAGGTCAAAAATGGAATCTGTTCAAAACACGAAGGCTCAACGCTCGTTCAGACCTCATCCTCCCCACTTGGGTGGTGAATGAGTGAAACGGCTTACCTAAGGACATTGTTGGCGCACTTTCGGAGGAATGTTTCAAATGGCTTTTAGACAAACACTTAATGAAGACGCTGGGATCCTGCTGCACTCACTGCAACTGTGACGAGCCTTCGAGTAACGTCGTCACACCACGACATGGAGCTATCCCGCAATGAATAGGAATAGACGGAGTTGACTAGGGTTCCCTCCTCTGCTTTCTACAACCCAATGCATCAATGAAACGAATCACGAACATTCTGTCACGTGTAGGCGTCCGAACCTGAGCGTTCATCTGTCTGTCTGTGCGCTTGCAGCTTGACACCGGTCAGGGCTTTTGTAGGCGTTGTGGACAGCGCATCATAGGAGGGTGGATAATATAGCGCCTCAGTGTCACAGTAGCAAGTCATGATACCACAGCATTGGAAGGAAGCATTTGTAGTGGTGAAGCGTAAGGATGGTACTAAATCTTCACCTAATAACTACCGGCCTGTTAGTCTGACTAGCGTTCTCAAGTGTCTAGAATAGATCATTAGGAATCGCATCTGTCAAGGAGAAAGTAAGAATTGCCTTGGAAATTCACTATCTTAGCGATTAATCGATTATTAACGATTATCGCATCGATTTCGAACGTTCTGGAATGTACTTCTTATACACGTGATCAAAATCCACCTGACCCCTCGGCAAAAGATATGGGGAACCACTAACCTTGGCAGTTGACCTTCCAATTCTAGAATTCGAAGGTCAGTAGAGACCTATAAATACAGTCACGGTCCGCAGTCGTTGTACAGTGTTCGTTGTCGTCGAGTAATACGTTATTTTGTCTAGGTGATTGGCGTTTTGTTTTTTCCTTCGGTTTGGCTAGCAGTTTTGTGGAGCAATGAATTATTTTTGGAGTTGCGTCTAGTGAGAAGAATAGTGAGAGAATATACTATTTATTTATTTATTTATTTATAACAAATGGCGACGGAGAAACTTGGAAATGTGATGAATTTCTCCGCTGAACAATTTCAAAAGCTGCTTTTTCACAGCAAGCTCAAATGGAGGCACAAATGAAAATGATTGAAAATTTGACACAATGTTTGAGTTTGCAGACAACAGGAGCAGCGGCACGGGACATGCGGGCGAGTTATGTTGATCTTCCCACGAACGCCATCACTGAATTCAATTATGATGCAGTTTCTGGATGCACTTTCGAAGCGTGGTTCAAACGCTGGGAAAACATGTTCCAGACGTACTTCATTTGTCAGGGCGACTCATGGAAGGTGCGATTGCTACCCCGCAAGCTCGGAATAAGTGAACGTTCAAGGTTCACTGACCACATTTTTGCCTAAACAGCCGAAGGACCTGACTATTGATGAAGCAGTGTCGCGGTTGAAGGAAATTTTTGGTGAGTCGTTATCTTTGTTTAGTATTCGCTATGAGTGTTTGAAAATTGTCAAACAGGTATCTGACGATTTTGGGGCCTAAGCAGACATGACTAACCGTGAGTGTGAACGTTTCAAATTATGCTCTGTAACGGACGATCAGTTTAAGTGTCTCATTTTCGTCAGTGCTCTACAATCGCCCAGTGATGCTGAGATCCGAACGCGGCTTTTAGCTAAGCTGGAGCAGGATCATGATCCGACACTGAAGGCCTTCGTAAGCGAATGCAAACGGCTTCTCACTCTAAAACACGACACTGCCATGGTCGAACGCAATGGTCTCGCACCAGCAGATACCGTGCAACTCGTGAAAAAGACTAGGCCCTCAACGCAAGCAAACCCTTCAAGTGGCCTACGAAGAAATCGCCCACGGCATGCTGGTCATGCGGCGAATGGCATTTCGCTCGCTTTTGTCCCTTCAAACATCAAATTTGTCAAACGTGTCATTAGCGTGGGCATAAAGAGGAATGCTGCAGTCAAGTCCGGTCGAAGAAAGTGAAGCCTTATAGAAAGGTTAATTCTAGAAGGGGCGGCGCTGAGTCTCTCTCCATAGTTGCTGCATTCCAAAGCGTGGGTAAACCGTGACGTCGATTCATCACTGCGTTAATCAATGGGATCCCAACGAAGTTGCAATTTGACACGGTCTCGGACATCACGATTATTTCCAGGGGCACTTGGCGTCACATAAAGAGGCCGAAGATGGTCGAGTTTCAGAAAGTTGCACATAATGCATCAGGCGGCGTGTTAAATTTAGTGGGCAAACTCAATTGCAAGCTTACTTTCCAAGATGTGGAAAAGTCGGGAACATGTTACATTTCAGACCGGCCGAATTTGCATCTGCTTGGCCAAGACTGGATTGAAAAGTTGAATCTCCTTGGTGTTCCCTTGAATCAGATCTGCAACCGAGTTCGAGCAGTTCAGACCCATCATCAAAGTCCGTCGACGACATGACACGTACCCTGAAGCGCAAATTTGCCTCTGTCTTTCAGGATGGCTTGGGCCATTGTGCCAAATTCAAAGCGACACTGAACTTGCGTCCAGGTGCTAAACCAGTGTTCAAGGCCAAAAGACCGGTACCATATGCAGTCATGTCAACCGTTGAGCAAGAGCTCGATCGACTGGAACGTGCCGGAGTCATCACAGCCGCCAACTACTCATAATGGGCCGCGCCTATTGTCGCAGTGAAGAAAGCAAATGGCAAGGTACGCGTTTGCGCTGACTTTGCTACTGGTCTCAACGCCGCGCTGGATGACCATTAGTACCCATTACCTGTAACGGAGGATATCTTCGCAAAGTTGAATGGTGGTAAGTACTTTGCTAAGCTTGGTCTATCTGATGCTTATCTGCAAGTGGACGTTGAGGATGTCTCAAGAGCGTTGTTGACGATCAACACTCATCGTGGGTTATTCCAATACAACCGCTTGCCATTTGGTGTAAAAAGGGCGCCAGCCACCTTCCAACAGTTGATGGACACCATGCTAGCGGGCGTTTCTGGAACCGCTGCATATCTGGATGACATCATAGTGATGGGACGAACACCGGAAGAACTGGTTAGTCAACTGGATGAAGTGCATGGTTGCCTACCGTAGTACGGTTTCCGGATCCGTGAGGATAAATGCACATTTTCACGCCGATCATCAAACACCCCGGCTTTATACGCGAAAAAGACGGACGTCGACCAGATCCGGAAAACATAGAAGCTATTAGAAAAGTGCCTCCGCCAACAAACCTACAGTCCTTGCGTTCCTTTTGTGGGCTCATCGGCCCCTACAGCGCATTCTTGCCTGAGATGCACCGCCTGCGTGCCCCGTTAAACAAGCTATTAGCCAAAGACCAAAGATGGAACTGCTCATCAGAATGCCAGAATGCCTTCGAACGCGTCAAGTCACTGCTGTCCTCAAACATGCTTTTGACTCATTTTGACCCCTCCAAAGCGATTGTCTTGGCCACAGAGGCGTCAAGCCATGGGATTGGCGCAGTAATATCACACACCTACGCCGATGGATCTCAGAAGGCAATCGCCCATGCCGCCAGAACCCATACGAAGGCCGAGAAGAATTACAGCCAAATTGAAAAGGAAGCATTGGCCATAGTGTACGCGGTCAAGAAATTCCACAAAATGCCATACGTCTGCCGCTTCAAGCTTCTGACAGCTCACAAGCCATTGCTGGCTACCTTTGTTTTGAGAAAGGGCATTCCGGCCTACACAGCCAACCGGCTACAACGTTGGGCTCTTACATTACTGGGGTATGATTTTGAGATCCAGTACCAGTCGACAGTTTTCATTGGCCAAGCGGATGCACTATCACGCCTAATTAATGCCCGCCAGCAAGGACCTGAGGACACAATCATTGCCTCGGTCGAAATCGAACCTGACGTCAACTTCATGGTAACCGATGCGTTGCACGATTTACCAGTTACCGCAGAAGCTGGAAGAACCGAAACGCCTCGGGACCCAATAGTCAATAAGGTTACACATTTTCCCAAAACAAGTTGCCCACGTTCATGTCCGTCTGCCGAGTTACAACAATACTTTCAGAGGCGACACTCGCTCTCTATTGTGAACGACTGCATACTAGTTTCGGAAAGAGTGGTCATCCCCAAGGCACTTCAAGAGCGTCTTATTCGGCAGTTCCACGTCGGGCATCCTGGAATCAATCGGATGAAGGCGCTTGCCGGCAGTTATGTATACTGGCCCTTCATGGACAAACAGCTAGAAGAAATAGCCAAACGCTGCCAACAGTGTGCCAATGTCCTGAAAGCGCCACAAAAATCAGTACTCTATTCATGGCCAAGAGTTACTAAGCCATGGTGCCGCATCCACGTCGAATTTGCAGGACCGAGCAACGGCCAAAGCTTCCTCATTATAGTCCATTCATACAGCAAGTGGCCTGAAGTATTTCTTATGGAGAACACAACTACCCGTGCCACCATATCGAAACTGCGGCAAAACTTCAGTAGGTTCGGCTGTCCGGAGAGTATTGTCACCGACAATGGTTCACAATTTACTTCAACGAGTTTTATGGAGTTTTGCAGGCAATGCTTCGGACAGCACGTTCGCTCGCCGCCGTTTCACCCACAGTCGAATGGCCAAGCAGAAAGGTTTGTCGATACATTCAAATGAGCTCTACCAACATCAAACGGAGAGGGACGTATACAGGCGGTGGTTGACCGGTTCCTTTTCCTCTACCGATCAACACCGAATCCACAAGCGCCAGACGGAGTCTCTCCAGCACAGGCCGTGATGAACCGGAAGCTCCGCATGCCTTTCGACGTCATCCGACCGGGCTCGGAGTCCTCTGATTGTGAAAGAAACTGCAGAATGGAACAGGAGTTTAATCGGTGGCATGGAGCAAAGAAGCCATCTTTTGCGCTAGGACAGAAGTTGCTTGTACGTGACCACCGGGAAGGCCATGCGAAATGGACGCCAGGGCGGTCAAAAGCAAGCGCGGAAACGTCATGTCTGACGTGAAGGTGGGCGCACAGATCTGGCCACGGCATGCAAACCAGTTACGGCCATGTTGCCAACCAGAACAAGCAAGGCCTACTGACCTGCCGTTCGGTTTACTGGTGGAAAGCTGCAAACTGCCGACGGAAGCAGTGGACGACTGCAAACAGTCGAGCAAAGAATCAAGAACAAAAACATCAGAACAAAGTGCTCGGGCGCTTCTGCCAAGGAGGTGGACCGACAGGCAGAGGACACCGTCCCGAAGACTGCAAGTTAATCCTAGGCTTTCGTCTTACACCTCGGAAGATATCTCAGGAAGAGAGGTTTCATGGAGAAAGTAAGAATTGCCTTGGAAATTCACTATTTTAGCGATTGATTAATTATTAACGATTCTAAATAAATAAATAGTATATACTCGAATTTCCGAGACACACCAGACCAGGCATGATCAACGTTTACAAGCAATTATGTTTCGCAACAAACACGTTGCTATTTATGTAATCGGCAGTAAGCCGAAAATTGTGCAGGCTTTGGAAATTGTAAAATTAATCTTGAGGTATAAATTCGTCAATGCATGACGACAAGTTGGGTTCTAGTGTGCGTAGTGTAAACAGGCTGGACATTCCGTTTGTAGAGAAAACCTGCCAGGAAAATATTACATTAGGATTCTGGTCGGCTTGCCAGTATGTAGTTGTGGGCAGTGACTTTATTCAGTGGCGAGTCACATCCGCCACGTCGCAGTGTTGTTAAGCGGACATTTGTGGCTTTTTATAGGGAGAACGCTTGCCAGGCGAAAACCCACCACGTCCTGAAACACTGTCAGAAATCTGGTTGTACACTAATGTAAAACTGGCAGAGCAGCTCGTCGACTGATTTAACCCTCGGTTAACCGCCGTCAATTGCCTTCTAATTTCCTCTGTTAGCTGAACAGGTTATTTTTGATCGGGGTGGGCATAATGGCTGAGGCCTATGGTGGGTTAGACCTTTGTCATCTTCGGGTCCAGGTGAACAAAACTTCTGATTCTTGCGTCTCGAATTCTCAAGTTTATGTATACTTCGCAGGAGTATGAAGGCGTCATGTCCAGCTACCATTACTGGACGACGGTCATGGTAGTGAGTGCATTTTTATCCACTTGTTGTACAGCCGTGTTCTATGTAGGTCCTTGGGGGTTTCTATGTCCTGTCCCAGGCACAAGCTCTTTCACGAACCGATCCCAGATCCCCAAGAAGTTCCAGACCTCGGAGAAAGGGAAGGTGAGAGACAAAATGGGCCGCAAAGAACAGACGTGGGAACAAGCATTATTTATGTCCTATGGTCTAACATTTAGAGGAAACATATGATGTACAATGTGTAACAATGATTATGCTAAAAGTGTCTTTTGAATATTCATCGGAAGCAAGGCCCTATAGGTTGGTTGCTACCGTATACCTTAGATACAGAGCGTTGCGCCGTTGAGCAAGGAAAACACAGGATCAGTTTGCTATGATGCAACTGTTGCGTGGGAAGATTCGCTTGGGAGCGTAGAATATGCTGACCCAGGGAAAGCCAGTGAGTCTGTTGGTCTCATAAATGGGTAAGTTTCGCAAAAATAGCAGCGAATAATTGAGGAATGAACACTTGTAAATGCAAAGCTAAGGGGCGTCTCTGTACTGACCAGGTGAGAGAGTGCCGAATTAAAAAGCTAAGGAGGGCTAATTGACGGAAGGACAGCGAATAGCCAGAATACATGCGTACATTTACGTTGCTGAGGATATCAGAACCTGAAGCCTAACCGCAGCAGCCAGAGTGCTAGGGTAATAGTGCCAAGCTGGATAGAGCCATGGACTGCTAGCCCGAGACTTGGAGTATTGCAGGTAAAAAGACGCCTAAGACAATACAGCAAGTAATGGGTAGATAAAGGTCTAGAAATGTGAGGCAGAAGAGCGGCTTACGCTGAATACCTGGATATGCTTGCACGACAGAAGAAAGCTAAGAGAGGTTTCGTGATAGAATGACAGCAATCAAGTAAAGCGCAAGCATACAAAAGGTTGTTAGATAGTTAGAGCATAATAGACTAGGACGCATCGACGTGTAGCTAAACAAAGCATGCGGTGGTGCTAATGGAGTATAATTAAGGAGGCCTGAGCCGGGAGAAGCCAGTGAGAGAGCTGTACTACAGTCAATTAGGTGTCACGGATGAGCAATGGCATTTAGGTGTGGCCTTATAATTTCTAGTGGACACCTGATTAGGGCAACAGACAGAAAGTGTATGTGATGCACGCAGTCCCAGGGATTAAGGCTTGGAGGGATAAAGTGTGGTCCTTAGCAGCTCAGTATATGCGCAAAGATGATAGTAGCTTATGAAGAAGGACTGCTGCTAAACACGGGAGCAAGAGGTAAGACGAGGAAAAGTTAAGGTCGCTGTAAGTGTGAGTATCAGTGATCAGCAATGGAATTTGCATGAAGCCTTTTAGTTGCTAGTGTATGCCCACAATTACCCACAATAAATCAGCAATAAGCGGATGTATGTGACGCAGACAGTCACAAAGAATGTTCGCGATAGAAGAGAGCGGCTCTCAGAAAGCTCCAGAAATGCGTGGAGCCTACGACCACTAGTTGCTGCTAAGCAGAAGTGCTTAGGTTTAAGAGGATCGACAGAACATGGCGCTACGAGAAAATTTCGGTGGCCTGATATAGCCAGGTTATTAGGCTATTTAGTTACAAGTGGATTGATACAGTGCCACAGAACACATCAACACGCCAGCGAAGGTAAGTGATACAGACAATCTGGGAGATTACAGGATGGAGAAACGAGGAATGTCTCCTAGTATCTCCGGATAAGCTCAAAGATGTGTGGAGCCTACAATGAATCTCTGCAGTAAACGTAATGAAGATAAGAAGAACGAAGGATAATTGTGCTAAGGGAGAAAACCGGCGGATAGCATCTGAATTCCATTGAACCTTCTAGTTATTTATTAGATACAGTGACAGAAGTAGTCAACAAACCAGTGAAGGCGTGTGGTGCTAACAATTCAAGAGAGTGTGTGGGAGAGATCCAGAGTGGCTACTAGCGTAGATATGTATGCTACCTGCAATGACTAGCTGCAGCTGGAAAGTGGTGACGTAGGTAACGCGAAGAACTGATAATGATACAAGGTGAAGTAGAGAGTATCCGCAACTAGCAATGGTATTGGGGTGAAGCCTACTAGTGGCTAGTGGATATCTAAAGTGTCCCAGGATAAGTCAACGGAATGCAAATGAATGTGACGCAGACAGTCAAGAAGAATGAAGGTTGGGGATGTAAGAGGGTGGCACTTAGCAAGCTCCGGATATGCAGAGAGATACGTGGAGCCTACGACCACTGGTTGCTACTAAGTAGAAGTGCTGAGGTAAAGAGGATCGACCGAAAATTTCGCTACGAGAAACTTTCAGTGGCCTGATGTAGCCATTCCATTAGACACTTTGGTCACTAGTG
>CALYDF020006154.1:0-13677 GCA_944474145.2 Dicrocoelium dendriticum
CACACAGTGAAATCAGCCAGACAATGTACTCATTAGGTGATGCGATGCAATACAGCCCGAGTACCTACGTCCACGCAGCGGCATCACGCCCAAAGCGCATTGAATTCACTCATTAGAAATGGCTGGCAACTCCTCGGCACTACCCGTATCACAAAGGACAACTGTGAGTAAAACTGACCAGTGGCATATTCAGGATGATTAATGTTGATATCATACGTGCCAATAAAATCGCAAACCTACAGTGCCTAAGGCGCCGTCGTAGGTGCATTATTCCTGGGCTGCTGTTGTTTGGTTCTCCCACAAGCTGGTGATTTAGACAGTCGAATAGTGCATATCGGACTTCAAGTTCAGCTAGCACTGATGAATGCTTTCCCACCCAGTAGAATGTGCAACTAGCATCATCCTACTTTAGCTGGCTTTGGTCAGCGAGCGAAATCGCACAGCATATTGCAATGTCGTTTCCGTAGCGCATGAGTTCTCTAGCGCCCACTACACTGGGAATCTCGTGGCTTGCACTCATGTTCCGGTCGTTTGATGTATGCAAGTTCCAGCACCTCACGTTAAGTGCAAGCGGGGGGCGGGGAAGCCGGAAGGAATAACTACGGGAGGAATTGAGATCGGTGCTACCTTTCTTCCATGGAGTGTGCCACACTTTCAAATTGTAAAGCAGCAGCATTCCTTGTCTTTTTACTGAGGAGTCATGCTTACGAGGCTTACACAAGGCGGTGGCTGAGCCGTACTCCTCTCCACACTGCATGGAACCGCTCTTTGAACTTAGCATGGCCATGACTTCCGTGTACCTCGTCCCCCAGCAAAGGTTACCGGTTTCCCGGTGCGAGTAAATAAAGCAGAGTGAGTCAGAAGTGTAGACACCTTGGCAAGATTCACATCGAACGCAGCCACACGGGGATATCAAACAATCAACGAAACTTTGAAGGAAAATTGACTCGTAAAATTGACACGGGATATGCAGCAGAAGCACAGAAGCAAATTCGCCAAAAAGTAGAATGCCGTTTTAGCCAATTCAAGAAGCTTCCGTTTGGCAAATTCGGTGTAGCCTAACTGTGAGGAAGAAGCCTGCTAAATGTAACACAAGGATCTGCATGAAAAACACACCAAAATATCTATAGTCACACAGAATTAGATTAAAACTTGTTAGTTTTCCACATTTTTCATTTACTAACTTTTCGTCTTGGTTTCATCATGAGCATGCCTTTGCAAACGTATCTCACAAAGTTGAACATAATGAAGTTATTTATTTACTAGTGAGGTAGTACGTTTATGAAATCAACTAACACAGTTACATCCATACATTTAGTATGTCAATAACAAATTCGTGATATATTTGTTTATTTTCTGGTCACTCCTGCTCGTTCTACTATGATCACCTTTACACAGCAGTACTGCGCTTTGCCAAGAATAAACTACATTTTGTTTGTATTACGCGGGGTAAGATCGTCATGAATGGCAAACGGTCGGTAACTTCAGCCTGCAAGTCAATTCAGCATATCTTAACTGATTAATTGAACCACACTGTCTTATATATTGTCTGAGCTTTTAGCGTAATAGCTCAAGCACTTATACGTCCGAAAGCAAAACAAGTGCTTCCTACTTGGTGGCACTGCCCATTGCAAACCGCAAGGTGCAGCGTCAGCTGTTTGTAACAGACTTACTGGGTAGATTGCGACATCTCATTATGTTTGAAGAAGAACTTTAGTTCCAACCGACTTGTAGAGCGAGGTTCAGAAGATTATCGGTGTTCTACTTGAGAAATACAACGTCCAGCTCTCTATATCCACATACACATCGCCTATATATTCTGGTGACAAAGAAGATTTGCAGTATTCCGTCGTGTGTGGAGTACAGACTTCTCAATCAAGTTACCCAATGCGACTGCCTTTCCCTCCCCAGAATCGGCGATTTGTCTGACGAAATCGATGGTACAACTTGTCTTAGCACCTTTGGAAATGTTACTTCTTAACAACAAGCGCAAGGTGCAGAGAGCGATCGAGCGAAAATCACAATCATCGTAACGCCTTGATGGTGCCAATTACAACTATTTTATTTAGATAACCTAAGCCTCTGCAACATGTCATGGCCCGATGCAGAAGCCATTGCATGGAATGATCCCCTGGAAAGATCTTGGTTACCTGGATAGAGTTGTCATGCAATAGAAAACGAAGAAGGGTAGGTTGAACAACTAGACGGGATCATATCAATGTCCTACACAAATAGGTGTCAAACTCAAACTATCGAAGCGTCAATTACTACGGGAAGTTGTGATGCGTTTGGTACAGATCGTCTCGCTTTCCGGCGTGCGAACAGGTCCCAACAAATTGGAACAAGTGAATTGGTGTCTGACGCCAAGTAACACAGAGCGCTTAAAAACATTATGGTTTGGCTTCACATGACTGGAAATTTATAAAAGGTTGTCAACCACTGAAATTTTGTGTCTGTATTGCTAAAAAGGTTAGCATTTCGCTCCATTATCAAAATGTCGGGAGGCAATCGACTGGCTCAGTACGCCTTTCTGCGCTGCCCCTGTGACAATGTACTCTGATATCGCTCTCGACTGAAGAATTTAATACGTAGATGCATAACACGACAAGTTTAGGGGAGAGGTGTAATCAAGGAAAGAAACGGATGAGGTGTGACAGTCGTATCTCACAATAGCAGGCGATTCAGGTAGAGAGAAAATAATCCTCGCACTTCATAATTCACAACTGACATTATCTGCTTGGACAAAGATTTGTCGTACGAATTCAGCCTCCGGCATTTTCATCGAGGCAAAATCCCTGGGATCCCGGGGGATGGATCACCCGCTGACAAAGGCAACTACGGAAATAGTGCTTCCTAAGCAATGTAAAATACACGATGACCATTGCAATCTCTAGACCATGGGGTTTGTCTTTCGTTGAACATTTCTCCATGATTAACCCACAGAGCGTGGAGTATAGACGCAGGCAAGTGGTGTAAGCGAATGATCCCAATTTTTCATTTATTTGTAAAGAATGTCTCCACGCCGCCGACAAAGCAACGTGAAGGAAGACGGAAGAAATTGTTATGAGGTACGATACATGTAAGCCACGTGGGATAAGCTACTTTCTAAGGCAGTTGAGTCGTTTCTCGCTTACGGCTCGACGATTACCAAAATCGTAGTCTTATAAATAATCTACAATACGTGTTAAGCAATGTTCACAATAATTGCTAATTGCGGGAATTAACGAAATGGACTTAACATTATGACGGCGGTTCCGTTAACTACCCAACGGTAAGATGTACGTTTGTCAGCCCAGCAAAAACTGTGGCTCTTTGTAAACATGCATGAGTCGTCAACCATGTTGAATCACATTTAGGTAGGCCATTTATCCTAACAATTTGTTGGGTTCGGATATTACGAGGATCTTAGCAGCTCCATCAGGAAAACGACGTTTCATATTTGTGATGGTGGATTATTCTACCCAGAAGTGCAAAGTTATACTGACTACATAGTTTGAACGATCACTGTAGCCACAGCTACACTAAAATAGAGGTCGTGTTGGGTGCAAAATTGTTCAGAAGTATACCTAGTCCTTGCAGAGGGCAAGCTTAGAACGACCGAGTTTCGCTCCGGAGTCAATAGAAACTTTAACGAGCGAAGCACGATCTCATATTATTACTGCAAGCATTTGTAACGGAAAATACCCAAGATTCGGATACAATGTTGCGTAAGGTTTTGCTTGACTAATTACCTAGACAAGTTCCATTCCTTAGACAGATAAATGAAGATTTACAACTAAATTCAGTTAAATGTCTTCTCATAACGATGCATTTGCAGCTGTCACTAACTCTGCAGGTAAGTAGGCTAGGGACTAAATTCAACAAACATATCGGGTTGTACGTGTATATCCAGGAAAACGGTCAATGGCAATAGACGAGTGCTATGTTAATGTGATCCTGAGCATCCTCCTAAGGTTTGGTGAACTTGTTAGTCTACGTCAGCCTTAAACCGAAGGATTGCCTGCAATATTTTTACCATGAGTGGGTCGGCGAGACGCATTAGAAAGGGTGTTGTCTAGTTATACGTGACCAAAAAGCGAACCAGCGGCCTCAAAAATCTGCCCACGGCTAACATTTCAATCGTCTCAAGCCATTTCAACAGGAAGTAGGCCAATTTCCAAAGTTGCCGATGTGCTGAAAGCCTCTGAGCAAGCGGGTTTTGGATAACCATCATGTGATTGGCTTGCTTAGGGAAGATAGGGTGTAAATGTCGATCGAATATTACGTATGAAATATATTTTAACCGTTGCTATTATGGTACTTCGTGTTTTTCATTCAGAGGCGAGCTGCTGTGCATTAAGAGAGATAACACGAAGATAAAGATTGCTAATCATAAACTTCTTGTCATTATATTTGCGCTCAGTTAAGTTAACCATATTATTGGCATCTTTCTTGAAGGTCTAACTGCATTTTTTGATAAAACAGCAATACAATTCCGGTTGTAAATACCACAAGAACGGCGTGATTGTGACACATCACAACATTCGTTATCACACACTTATAGAACAGCAAGTCTAGCGGTGAAAAAGATAACTTTCTTGTAATATGTTTTTACAACCGACTATAGAATATTGCGCTCATTTAACGAAAGCCCAGATTAAAATATGCTCCCGGTTCAGGACGCTGATTGCCTCCGTGTTCAGGGCGTAGGTGCCACGTAGTAGACCCACGATGGCCGCAATGAACTACCAACTTTTCGTTGGCGACCGAAAGAAACTGTCAAAACCACCTAGTAAAAAATCCAAATGGGCGTAACCTGCGATTATTTTACAACTCAGGTGGGCTGAATGCCGTTTTCACTGCTGCCTAGCGCATGTAATTGGGGTTAAATAGATACGACGAATTAAAAAAGAAAGGACAAAAATAGAAAAAGCGGTAACAACGATGACTGTGCATTGGATGTTGAACGATCACTTTATGGACGGAAAAATTTCACAACAGCGCTTGCTACAGGAAGCGCCGTTCCAGAAGGCAGTTCAAATGCAGTGAATCTTATTTTGCAGCTTAAAATATATCTATTTTATTGGTTATAAAAGTGACATTTATGGATGCTGCCAGCTTGGAATGAAAAAAGACGCAGCACAAGAAGCGATCGTATGGTAGAAACCAAGCGTGAACAAAGCGACAACGATGATCGATTCAAACAATCCAACTCAACATGTAGTTCAGCATTTAGCGCCGACGACTCAAGTGTAAGAGAAAATAGCAATTTCAGTAAGCATTCTAGTCAAGAGACGCAAGCAAACCGGGGAAATCCCAAAACGTATACATCACTAAATAACAATAACAATCACAACACTAAATAACGGACCTACGAATACGTATTAGTTTAGCGTAAGATTTACACGCAGTCATAAACTGAACGCTGACTAAGCTCGGTAAGTCTTCAGTGCACTACCAGAGAATTACAGGTGGAATAATCCTCATACACTGTCACGACACGTTTGATTGGTATGTAATTGGCTTTGCTACGCAGTCTTTGCAGTCACCTTATTTCGGCCTTTTTTATAAAACGATTAAGGGTTGTGAAAGAGCGATTTGGCTGCATAATCAGTTGTTTGCAAGCAGGGCAAATCATCATAGAACGGCATAAGATTTCTCGACAGATTCTTTCTCTTCACTTATCGACCGATTTATGGGTAGGCGTGGCTGTTCTTTGGAAATCTACAGCGATACCGAATTTCACGTGGGTGCTTAGTTAGCCATGGAAATGTGTTAAAAAGCCGACAAGCAAATGGACATAGAGCTGCTTGCTCTGGTGTTCAGTTGCATTTTAAACCAAAACTTACAATTCACAGGGGCTGTGTGTGTGGGAGCGATCGACAAGTACAAATAGGAAACTGTTGGGCAACGTGTGGAACGATCAACATCAAAGCGATGAGTTCGTTGCAACTGTGTTCTTGGACAGGTAATGAATTCTAAAAGGTCAAGTATTACATCGTTTGGTCTTGTGTGATACTAACGAAGATGGATTAGTAAGGACAATCTTAGGTGTATTGCGAAGAGATTTTTGAACAGTATGTCGCCTAGAGCGCGGTGAGTTACTGTACTCCGGTTTAGCCTGGTGTGTATGGCGGCAGTCTTGGAAAACGGTTTTCACTCAGTCGTTCCTACGTTGGTAGACGCGCGCAAGTTAAGTTTGGTGCCAGTAATGGTAAATGGCTTTCGCTAGCATACACCTGTGTGGTCTGTACTGTCACATTATCCATTATTATTGGTGTACGAAATTGCAGAGCTCAGTGATGACGCGAACAATAGGGGTGTTGTTGATCCTCAAGAGATCAGAGGCTAGAGAATTTCGGAAGGCGGTGTAGCGAAATCTGGGGTTCGTTTGAAATTCATTTGACTCACATCGCCCTTAACTCTCTGAGGCCACCCAGAATGTCTGTATGTGTTTACCTTGGTATGAAAATCTGACACATATTATGGTCTCCATAGTTGTGGCTACCCGAGCCTTAGGTACTGACATATGTTCTCTTTCTCCTCTGTGTGCATGTAAGTATGTACATTTTTTTATCTTGCCCCTTTGTCCAACTGCTCCCAAATCCTTGTGCACGAAATGCAGTTGACTCTACTACTCCGAATCCCCTTGCAACGCGCTATTATTAATTCTATTATTATTATTAGTATTGGTATTATAATTCCTTGGGCTATACAGTGGTGTGTGCCTCATGCTGAGGTTGACTTTGCTTTCATGATGCGTCTTCATCGCAGTTAACCTAAACCAAGTACACTTAATCTAAATCTTTTTAATCCGGATATAAATCATCCCACTTTATTTGGTCTGTTCAATTCCGTGATTCTGCTGCAAATGCGGTGTCAGTTCCGCGTGTTTGCTTTCACTGAACTTTTATGGTGTTTGTCTGATATCTCCAGTGTGATTGCGCTTGATGTGAATGGTAACTAGGTGATTACCAGTCTAACACCCTGCACCTTAATTACTGTCTCCAGGACACTGAAACGTTGCTGGCGGGAAGGGGTGCACGGCCATTGTGGCGCTGCCAGACTCAATAAGTGGTTCCATCCAGTGTGGGGCGGACGACGGCCCAGCCGCGGCCTTGTGTACATCTGGTACGCATAATTCCCTACATAGATAAACAGGAATGCTGCTGTTATGCATGCTGAAGGAATGTGGGCCGGCTCCTTAGATGAAACGTGACGCCCATCCACATGCCTCCGGGTATTATTCATTCGGGTTTACACTGGTTATGGCGTGTGTGTTTGTAAATGAAACTGTGGATAGTGCAGCGCAAGCCACCCATGGTCCCTCTGTAGATGCATACGTCCTGCGGCTGTCCTATGGAGCACGCAGCGATAGACACATCCGGAACCTTATGCTGCCAACCATACATTGGTGTGTGCTGTCTTTAAGCAGGAACGAGTGTGTCTGCCGACAGAGCACCCGGCCACAGGCGTTGTTGTACATGCTGGCACTTGCATTCCTGTCCTACAGAAGGGGTGTCGATTTAACAGAGTTTACCCGTGTAAGCGCCACCGCAACTCAACATGCAGTCCTTTTCAGGACGCGAACGGTTGAGTTTTGTCTATATATATTGTAGTTTGTATATTATATATATTATATATTAAAATTATGCGTTGTAAACAGCACAGTATATCTTGGATCCAACCTTTGTTTTTGATTGATTTAGGAACGTTTCCTACGAGTTAGATGGAGGAGGACATTTGGTCGTTACAGTGCTAATTTCCACTTTTTCGCTTCATCGCAATGCCAGACATTTGAGGATGTACCATCCCTAATCAGTCGGAAAAATTCGAAGCAAGTCCCTTTTAATACTCTTTCCACCATGAATCTCGTGTTAGCTGTAAATAATCAGCTAGTAGAATGCGCTATAAATTATGCTTGCAGAGTTGTGTGCAGCAGCTTACGAAAAAGCTAGGGCTCTAAGATAAAGCACCAGAATTTAAAAGGCAGCAAAGTCTATTATAGACCAGACAAGAGGTTAAATTCACCAGATGCGGCGCTGTGCTAGATGATGATCAAGAGGATATCGAATCACCTACTTTCTACAAATCTGCCGAAAAGAAATGACGAGTTCATCACTAATTGCTTTCACGAATATACTATACAATGTACACCAACTGATATGTATGGAGCTACTTCAGATTAGCAACTTCTTGCTTTTGAGTACGTCAAGACCACTGCTAGCTCCCAAAATGTCCAACAATGTAGCATGGCTCTACATCATTTGGACCATGTACAAAGTCCCCCGATATATTGGCATTTATGTTGATCAGATAGAAGTCGGACGGAAACTCAAGAATCGAAAGTAAGTTGTATCAAACGAACTCGTTTTCAATGGCAGCCATATGGGCTAATACACCACGACAGGTGCAGTTACATCAAACGCGCTAATCAAATGCGATAAAATGGGATGGTGTTGTTTAATCAGTACAGCTGAATGGTGGAACTACTCTAGTTCAATCCAGCATTAGTCGAGGCGAGTCGTGGCCAAGGGAACCGAATGATTTCTTCGAGTTCCTATGAATGCATACGTCTGTTTTGGAGCCAGATGGCGATTGTCTCCGCTGTCGCCAGTAGACGGCACCTGACCCACCATTTGTAGTGTCCGGGTATTTGCTAGATGAGCTGGAATGCCTTTTGTGTGTTGAGCTGGTGATTCTAAACAACCTGGAGCGACAATAGGGAACTCCTTACTTTCTTCCTTACACCCTTGCTGACAGAAACAGGGCTATGTTCCCGAAACCATTCGGAAATGTATCTGGTTATTTTTAACATATATTGCTCTAAACCAGAGGTCAGCAAAGTTTTCTCAAGGCGGGCCGGGTTCCCAACAAAATGACGGCCGCGGTCAGGATTAGATTTCCGTACAATACTTGCAGGCTAAAAAGCAACCGCTAAAATACGAATGAACGAAGTTCAGCATTTCATGAGAAACAAGGCGGAGCGGAGAATTATGTACCAATAATGAAAACACAATTGAAATAATATTAGCTTAACAAGTTGTCAGCGGCATACTCAAAAACATAGCATACATTCTGATGGCACAAAGATTTGTGCAACTGAACTTTGACTTTCAAAATATCGTCAATATTTGGCTTGGAATGGCTGTAACCAATCACGAGAACTGCTTACAAATTTTCATCAATTAGTCTCCTTCGATATGTTGACTCCACATACTTCCTTTTTGACTGTGTTTGCTAACAGTCATAAACCGGTTCAAAAACGGGCGCCATACTGGCAGAAAACTAATTTATTTCCGGAAATTCAACATCAAGTGAGCCGAGGTAAAATGCAACAAGTTTTCATTCTATGTGCCTTTTTCAACTAGTCATTGAGCTGCAAATCAATTAGCTCAAACAGTAGATCAACTGGAATCTCACAGTTTGTATTCGAACGTATGCCATGACAGAAGAATCCTCAATTTTTCGACAAAAAGCATCTTCAGGTCAAGAATAATTTTTATCGCAAAACCAGGAGAGAAGCATTCTGTGATCCTAACGCTAAACTCATCAAAACAGTGAAAAAGAGCAGACATTTCACCTTCTAGTTTTAATTCTAGCAATGACAGTGTTCTTATAATCCCGTTGTGTTCATTCAATTTATTCATCTGAAAACGATGTCAAGCAACAAACTCAAGTTCGATAGCCGGGTAGGAACTGACACCTGTGGTTCAGCTCCACCTATTACAGTAAAGAATGCGTCTATTTCTGTTTGAAGCTTGTAATCATGAAACAGCACATTACAGAAACTAAGACACCTCAATGATGTATTATAAGCATAACAAATAATCCAGAATAATTATCTTCCGGAAAGGACTGAAAGTGATGGTGATAGATAGAAGGTCTCCGAATGGAGCTAAATAATGAAACGACAGATTACTTGCTCTAGAAAGTAGAATATGGTGATAATCTGTTTGTTTCATAAGGACGCCGAAGATTGTAATAATTCAAAATTAAAAAAACTTTCGCCGCATATTGCGCAACTGGTTTTCCGGTCCATGGTTTCCACGAAGAAGTATTCCACTGCCCATTATTCATTAAAAACTCGACACCCGGCGCACAGTTTCCTCTTTTTAGTAGCCACATTGAGCAGTGCAGTAAACAGGAGCAAGGAATCGGATTGAGAACATAGTTAGCATTTTACTGCAACACAAACAATACTTGTAGTTAACTGTCCCAGTTGAAGCTACGGCGCACCAAATGTGCTGACGGACATCATCATCCGCAAACATTTTTAGAAGACTTAGTTAGTGTATCAAATAATGAGTTTTGCAAATGCATATATGAGGCTACTTAAAAGAACCGCTTGCAAAATACGTGATTTTAACTCCCTGGATTGCGTCTTATGTGGGTGTGTGAAACGCCAAGTGGATAAAACCAGGCCAACCTATCTGGATGAACTGAATCGGAACATCGTAAACGGATGCCGCGGTATATCGGTGCACACATGGCATAAAGTTCTAGCCAATATCATCCGGCGAATAGTATTATGCAGGAAAACCATAGTGGTCATTTTGAACATCCACTTCGTTAACTTTTACGATGGTTAACTTGATTTATTAACCGATCTAACCCTTCCTATCTGTTAGTATCCTCCTACAAAGAAATCTTGCGGACCCATATCATCCCACGACTGCGGGCCGATGGAAGTGAAACTGACAATTGTCAAGGAGTGTCGACGGATTTCAGTGGACACTTTGCAGAAAGTGCTAGGCAATAGCTTCGGGCGACTACTCCTGTTCAAGCGAAGCAAAAGTGGTTATTTTAAACAGTTACTTCGTTGCTTTTTATGCTCTTGAAACAGCCATTATGTACCTTTATGTATAATGCATAACAATTGATTTCCCTAGAATTTTGTTGGGATGGGTAATGGTGCGAATACTTTGTCTAGGTATAATGAACGTTATGAGAACATAGAATAAGATGGGCAGGTGAGAAACGCGCGGTCGCTCAGTTGCCAAACAAGGTGCAGGCGTAGCTGTCGCTGTTTACTCTAAATTTGACGGCGGTGGACGAAACCGTTGAAGCTCAGTAGGCTGCGTTATGCGCTTCCTTCAAGCCATGGTCAAGAAATTCCGTTACCCAAAAGACATTAGTCTTATGTTTGTCAAGTAACTCAATTATGCTTGCAGTCATTCCTCTGTATATTGTGTTTATGCAAGGGCAAGGGAACTGTCGCCGGTAAATTAGATAGGTGCGAAAACATGGAGATGTTTGCACTACCGATTATCCTTGGCTACTTCGGCACTTCGCTTCAGTCGTTATGGGTTCGGTATGGTGCAGCTGCTCATTATACACAAATGTTGCAGCATTTTCTTAAGGAGGTGTTCGATCACCGTTTGATTAGCTGCAGAGGTCCACAGCATTGGCCAGCCCGATCACCAAATTAGAACCCCTTACATTTCTTACTATTAGGTAATTAAAATTTTTTACAAGAAAACACCTATTTCACTGGAACAACTGAAAAGCAGTATTGTCAAAGAATGTCACGGCTATAAGGCAGAAACATTGCAAACAGTTATAGCCTATTGCCTCCGGCCATTTCCGCAGTGCAAGCAGAACGCTAGCGGGCGGGTTGAACATCTTCATCGTTGACGGACATTTTACCGTTTTATGCTGTTTATGTTAATATAGTACTCACCGTTATCACTGTGCGCTTGACTACATTGGTGCACGGCAACGGTGCCAAATGTGCGTCTGGCCAGAATACAATCCATGAAGAAAGCAGATTCTACAGCGCTCAGAGAAACCACTTCTTTGCAACTTGATTCACAATGGTAATACTGGTTACATATGATTATGTCTAAGGAATATAGGGAGGATGTGAAGGAGACAGTGATGTGAGAATAAGCTACGCGGTTTCGTATTTGTATTCTGTTCTTCAGCGTACAGACTCTGGCTGGTGATGAATGCTTCCAAACAATAACATACCGGTCACACAAAGAGGAAAGATAGATGATCCAACAACTTTTCACTAAGCATACCAATAGTGAAAGCGTGGCTTATCGGTCCTTTTTAATTTTATATTTGAATTTGGCGGCATAGTGTCAGAGAATTTAGCACAGGGATAATGGGCTTTGGTGCACAGTATGCGTGAGAACCCACATGCGTGTGCTGGGGTCCCACGATTTGTCATTCATATATTCGAGCCAATGAGGCTCGCACTTTGTGCCATACGTGATTCTGTATCCGCGAGGATTATATATTGCCTACCAATTCACTTTCTGCGTTCTGCGCTAATGCAATATTGCTCCATCAGTGAAAATGTTGGAATGAACGCTGATGGTCCCGTCTGAAACACCTGTGCATCGGAACCACACTTCTTTCCTGCAACAGCGATCACTGCTGCGACGGGAGAATAGGCTGCGTGACAGGGAGTAGTTTTCAGGCGGCATAGTTTTTCGAGAATACTTTCGCAAAACTTCACATTTCATTTTGCAAGACTTAATTGTAACGATTGTCTATTTTGCTAAGGTAGGTTGTCGGAACATAACTTGCAGTTTGCAGAAGCTTTGCCAATAACCCTACTGTCATTAGTTGGGATAACACTAAGCACTTTGTGCACACTCCTTGCTCAGGCCAGTTACACCTGTCGATGCGTCCCCGCAATCCTACCGCAGTAGCCCGGTAAGGAGTCACTGCTATTTCGATTTTGCACGCCAGCTGCGTTCCAACCAGCCCAACACACCGTATATATCGATCTGTGAAGTTGCTCTGTGGCCTACCGTAAGTTGACTTCAACTCAACCCTCCGCGCCTGATCCAGCGTTTTCCCGATGGACGACACTGGCAAGTACATATGTACCCAGATACCCGCATAAGAGGTTTTAACACCTGTGTGACCGTGTGAGATATTTTGAGATAGAACAACATCTACAATTTTGCAGTTGGCAACTTAGTACGCTCTATCTCCCACCCCGAAGGATTAATCCTTTTCCCGCATTAACAGAGTGTAGGATTAGACATTTGGGACAGGATGTATTTCGCTTGATTAAGTGAATAAAATAGCTGCATGTAAGCGACGTTGCACTGTGCCCTGCCTGTATGAATGATGCGGCCGCGCGGGTCAACTGCAGGCTAACCCGCAAGGAATTAAGCGGGGTAAATTGAACTATTAGAATAAGGGTACCAGATATTACCAAGCTTATTGTGTCAAGTGAGCAGAGCGTTATGTGCTGTCCCAGTGAGTATCGCTTAAACTGTCAAATGTGCTACGCGACATGAGGGAGCCAAACTTGACTGGGCTATCGCAGTGATGCCGCGTGTACGTGTTCAGAGTGTGTTATACAACGAAAAGTGGAAAGTGTATTCTTACGAAGACTTAAACGGAGTTAGAATGTATTGTGGATTAGTTGGGTGTTCATATTCAAGTACCTTTTTCAGAGCCGGCTGAACTAACGTAGCAAGCCGGAGTTAAATATCCCCTGCTCTAAACGATCAAGAGTTGCACACACAATAAAAACTCAGATCATGGCTTGGTTCTTTGAAACATATGCTCACATTTGGCATTGGTTTGACTGTGTATAACCGTGAGGTTTACGGAATCTAGGAACTATCCGTGTTTATCTATTCATCAGATTCAATTCACCGCGCGGACGTAAATTCTTCGGTCTCCTATTCTAATCGGATTTACTGACTCAACTCTCATCACACAATT
>CALYDF020006155.1:0-13668 GCA_944474145.2 Dicrocoelium dendriticum
AACAACGCACGTCGCGATAGCCGGTGGCCCAGCCATCGGAGCTTGGTGCGTGAAATAACGGTGCTGAGCGGTTCATTTCTTCTTCTTACGTCATAAATAAGATGTCGAACACGCTTATTGCTTACACGGTGTTCCCACCAGAAATGAGCCAAACTATGAAGCCACCGGTGGTCGGACGTCACTAGCCTCCCTATGTCTGCAGATGTAATGGGGCAGGTTTTACAATCGTACAATATAGTCAAACGTACGGTTGCATTGTAAACATTACCCTTCAGGGAGAGAGTGATATCGTGCCGGCGTTATAAATGGCGAAGGTCAGCAAAAGCGCCTCGAGCTTTGATATACGGTTTGGGACATCGTCTTCGATCCCAAGGGCACTGATAGAACCACCCAGGTAGCTGCATTTTTGAACGACTTCTACCTGAACGCCACCAAGGGTCGGAGCCGGTCCCTACCAATCTTGGAGGAAAGCTTTGCACTTTGAGAACGCAAAGCAAAGTCCGAAACGGCTGACAGCCAATGCTACTCTGTCCAGTGTAGCTTAGCACGTTTCTGAGCTGTCACAGATGAGGACAATATCGTCAGGCTACTCCAACTCAAGTTGTTCACTTGGGAGTAGCTCCACACCTTCTAAGTCGTGCCCTGTGAACACAATCTCCATGACTTCGTCAATAGCGAAATTGAAGAAGAAAGGTGACATCGAGCATCTTTGTCTTATACCGCTGGAGATATTGAGGGGCGGCGAAAGCTTTCCGTAGGCCTTCATTCTTCCCGAGCTATGCGCACATAGTGCTCGAATAAAATTTAAATATTTCTCGGCCACACCTTTTCTGAGTAGACAGTCCCAAAGGACACATTAATCCACCGAATCGAAGGTATCTCTGATGTGGAGGAACACGACTACGGTAGGACGCCAGTATATGTGACGGTGATTCAACAACTAACGCAAGTTAAAGAGTTGGTCGATATAGATCCGACCTCGACGAAACCCGCCCTGCTCCTCACGAATCTGGCTTTTACGAGTGTCAGCCAATCTGTGAAGGAGGACAGAGACAAGCAATTTGGTGATCAGACTGATTCCTCTATGGTTACCGCATTCCGAACAGGAGCCTCGCTTGAAGATCGGGATAATAACAGAGCAGCTCCCACAGTTTAACTAGTAACTAGTGTAAATCATCAACAAGAGCAGGTCCCCCGAAGTTGAAGAGGGCTGGATGAAGATCATCTGATCCAGCGGCTTCATTAAACCAGCAGTCAGAGCTAGAGTTCGAGTTCGGAGCGCGAGGGCGGATCCAAAGCGACAGCCCATGGATCAGGGGATCAATGGCTGGAGAGGAATCTGACCATTCCGGTCGTTTAAATTGACTTTTAATGTGCTCAACCAAACGGCCCATGCGTTTTGACAAGTTGTGGATAGGCTCTCCACTCTCGTCACATATAGTTTCAGTAACACCAGTTCTCTTGCTGCTCATTTTTCGTATCAAACGGACTAATTCCCGATGGTTACCAAGAGCAGCGGCCCCTTCCATTTCTGCCGCACGATGAAACCAACAGGATTCGCAGTCTCTCTTCAGACTAGCACGCAGTTTTGCCCTGAGGTCCCGGCGGATCCAATTGTGTTCTCTTCCAGCCGGAATGTGCCGGCGAGCACCGATAAGTTTCAAAGACTGCGAAGAGACCTAATGTCCATGTTGACTTTTAGACTTGCCACAAGAGGATTTGGCTACTGCTATTAAGATCTGGTGAACATGCGACCAGTGACCTTCAACTGTATCTAGTGAACACTTACTCAACCCGGATGCCCGCGTACTTCGATATGCATTCAGAACATCTGGCTTCGCCAGTTGGCATGTGCCAATGCCCTCACAGGGTCGTCGTGGGCGTCCGCCAAAACGCACCCGCAGATCAGCATACACAAGTGCATGGTCAGTGTCCGTACATGTGCTCCAAATCGAGCAACAGTTCTGGACGCAGCCTCTCCAGCGCTAACTAATCGCGATGCGAGCCATTCGTGTCCATGGCTAGTGGGCGCCATATCACACTCCGGCGGAGGCTGTGTCGGAAGTTAGTGCTCTTAAGAAAGAAGAGATCATCTTCACACAAATGAAATACCCGCGCACCGTTATCATTAAGGGAGCGTACACCATGTTGGCCGTCTAGATGCAGCTAATCAGTGGACAATTTTCCAACTTGGGCGTTCAGATGCCCAACCAGCACTACGGTTTCTATGCTTCTTCTATGACCGAGGAGCTCGTTCAATTGGTGATGGAAGTCGTCCTTTACTGAGTCATCGCTACAGACACCTATAAGTCTCAGGCGACTTCGAAGCTTTGAACGAGCCAGCCAATTGGACCGCACACATCCAGTTACTTATTGGAATCCAAGCAACAAGAGCAGATGCAGCCCGAGAACTCAGGGCAGGCTTGTCCGGTACTCGGACCTGCATCGTCTCCGGATAGGCGCAATGAGAAAGTGCTGCTGATGTCACCTGTATGCGAGTTTCCGATAGACAACAGATAACGCTAGAGAGGGTCTCTAATGTTCGGGCAAATGCTGCCTGTTGACCGATCAGTAACAATGTGTGTACGTTGAGGCACGCCAACCTGAAGGAGGATCGATGGCTCCAAACAGAAACCGATGAACTGGGTTTGACCGCTTGGTTGGATATAGGCTTGTCGACAAAGCAGGATTGACGCTCCGCATTTGCATGCGAGTTGAAACTATGAGATAAACGCCTATCGAAGCAAGGTGGGGAGGGTCAAGAATTTTGGGATTGCAAACGGGGGGATAAAAGTGAAGCTGGAACGAGACGATAAGGGTAAAAAGGCGTAGGAGGGGAAATAAGAAGACGGGAAGACTTGAGCAGTAGCATCCAAAACCCTGCTCGATGCAGGAGATAGTGCGCCGTTCATTATCCTCAGCGACGGCCAGAGTAACGAGAAATCATGTGGAGAGAAGTGCACAGTATTGCGCAGACTGGATACTGTCAGGTTACCAAGGCCTAGACAGGAGAAAGATTAGGGTTCATGACCAAAGCCCTTGGTTCAAAAGTTTGACCGCAAGGTAGCAGGTTTGGCAGTGGGCTACAAGGAGTCCGTTTTAAGAAATAAGGAGCCTCTCTCACTCCAACCCACAACCTAGAGGACTAAGAACCTGAATTTGTTGATTGTCCATTGACCAACCTGGTATGAGTGACTCTGAAGATGCGAAAAGCACCATCCAGCACAGTTCAGTAGATCACTGAAGCACGCAAACTATTGCACCACGGTAAGGTCCAGCCTCATTGCGATGGACAACGGTCAACGATTAGGTGACTTGGACCGGAGCTGTCTCATGTCCCTCACAAGCCTCTTATAAGGGAGAGCTTGTAGGAGCAAGGGAGGTGTTTTAGCGCCCGACACAACGCCTAACCTGTCAAGCTAATAGTGAAGCATGTGACAACACACATCCACTGGTATGGGCAGAGCTGCAATGCAGTGAAGAGTAACGGCTGTGAGAAACGACATATAAATTAAGGTAGCTAGTGAGAAGACATGCCATGTAGCCTTCCGGACGCAACAGATCAAAAACTGGCAAATCATCCACTATTTTAGTCGCATGGACTAATGGCAACCCATAAGCCTATTACGATGGAAAAGACGAACCCGGAATGCAGTTACACGATGCATTCAGTGAAAACTGAAATTTGGAGTTTAGTGACTGTATAGAACTAGTACACCGTTTTAACATAAAATCGTCTCTTGATGTACACGCCATATTTCGTGCTATACGAGAGTCACAACAACGTCAGGGTGGTTTTTAGCCACATATAAGACAGGGGCATAAATGATGTAATTAGGGAACAAAGGCATTATACGAGTAAAAGAGCCAAGTGTTGATAAGTCCGGTCGGGAGATTTGTGTAAATTACGTAAGTTCGAGTCAAAGTGAGGGCTATACACGCATATGTGGTCTCACTATAATATCTGCGTTAACGCACAAGTAAATCCATCTACTCCGTGCAGATTGGAGAGGACAAGGTTTGTCTGTGTCTTGCTGTTGCTCGATGATCGGAATTCAAATCAAGCAGTGCAGATGCTGTAATGCATTGTCGAGTCGTCTTGTGAAAATGGGTAGTGTGGGCGCAGAAACGACAAAAGTAGGAAGAGCGTTCCACAGTCCGCGGCATTCCAGCCGACTGTATTGGGTGACCAGTTTCAGCTGGTGACCCATCAATTTTGTGTTGCGGCTAATCTACAGGTGGCGGCAAGCGTAACCCAAGGTTTTTCAAGATCTGATACGCCAGAATGTGGTCACCCCGTAGACGGCGATAACTTCTGCTATACAGCCCTAGGGCTTTCAGCTGCAGATAGTGTGGCAGCTTGACTACCCTTCGCTATTGATTCTCCAGTGTAGTCAGATCGCGTTTTACCCAGGGCTGTTGTGCTTGAAACGCGTACTCTACGTGCGGCCTCACATACGCATTGAACATTTGGGGGAAGATAGATGGGTCGAACTACTTGAGCACCCTTCGCATGAGAGCGACAAGTTGGTTTGTGATTATGGACGCATTCAAGAAATGCGCCGAAATGCCGAGGTTGTCTTGCATCACCCCCCAAGTTTACACTTCTGTGAGGCGATCTTCAAGATTTAGTCTCGAAGCCCATATGAGTTAGCGGGAGTGTGGCGTATATGTACGGTTACGCACTCGTCCGCGTTAAAAACAAGTAGACTTGCCTTTGATCACTCAAAAGCACGGTCTAAGTCTCGTTGCAGCAGATCTTTATTTTCCTGACTACCGATCACTCGACATATTTGGATGGCATCAGCAAAAAGCAGGAAATTTAATGACACGCGCGAGGTCGTTAATGAAGACTAAGAATAAGCGTGGCCCCCAACCGTGACCCTTACGGAATATCGCAGTCCACATCAATAGGATCAGAAGATTGTCACATCCCGATCGTGTATTCCTAATCCGTGTATGTACCCGTAGTCCGTTTAGACGTAGGAAAAACATAAACACCGGATGGTAGGTGTGAATCTGTACCCTGCTCCTAATAGGAGCCAAGCGAAAACATATAAGACCAAAACGAACCAATGAGAAACAGAGACCAATCAGCATATGCACTATAATCATGTGATTGGGCGCGTGTAGTTACTGAATGAGGCATGACGCATCGGTGGTGGATGTACGTAACATCCCTTCACATGGCAACTAAAAGCATGGTTGTAAAAGGTGACGTTCTATTAGTCTGGGTGAACGTTGTGGTCTTGGAACAGCCATCGGTAGATCAGCTTCATACATTTGGGGTTTCTCAGTCGTCTCAGTTTGTTCTGTATCAACGGTTTCATCCTCGGGGTCTGATACCGCGGATGCACGGGGCCGAATAAAGTCGTTGTGCCGGCGTACGGTTTCTCCGGTTTCCAGCTGTATCTCGGCTTCCGTTCGTGAACTGGCCAGTACGGTTCCGGGCTGCCATATCAGGTCATGTGGGAGTTTCGTATCCATATCCTGTTTCGGCGAGACTCTGGGTTTTATCGCGTACGTGTCCACTCTGGTGCATTCGCTGTTGTTGGAAACGCCTGGTTTGACGGCGGTCTGAAAACAACACATATAACCTTGTGCGTAGGCGACGCCTAAACATTATCTCCCCGGGACATTTACCAATGGACTCTAAGGGTGTGACACGAGAAGCGAACAAGAGTCGATCCATCAGATGGAGACTGCCTGAGCTAGGCCTCGAGGTCCACTCCAGGCTATCTGCATCTGATGAGTCCAAAGGAGGACGAAACCAGTTATGGGGTGCCAGGGTTGGGAGGAGCAACACCGAAGCTCCAATTCCGTTATGGTCCTTGTGATCGTAATGACCGAGGTCTAGTTCGAAGAGGACAGAGGGCTGGATAGAGATTGAGAGTTGCAATACAACCAGACAGGGGGTACACCAAATACCACTTTGAAGAGTCGATCCATTCTGGTGCGCAAAGATCCTTGGCTTTGCTCCAGGATACCGCACTTCACGGGTTATGCTGCTCTCTCCGCCAAACCATTGGATGCTGGATGACATGGTGTAGAGGTCATATGGTGGATGCCGATACTCTGTAGATACTGTTCGAAAGCTGCACTCGTAAATTGTGAACCGTTATCTGTAACTAAAGTTTTCGGCATACCATATATGGATAAGTTAGTGCGCACTTTATTAATCGTAGTCTCCGAAGTAGCGTTAGGGACAATATGCACATCTATCCATTCTGTGTACGCATCCACCAGAAGTAGTAGCATTTTTCCTTCAATCGGACGATAATAGTCTGTGTGAACACGCTCCCATGAACCGTCAGGTAGCTCTCAAAGGTGAATCGGACCGGCTGGTTTGTCTTTCTGATATTGTTGGCTTATAGCACATGTGTTCAACAGAGCTACGATATCTCGATCAATTACCGGTCACCAACAGTATGCTCTGGCCAGAGCTTTCATGCGGACGACTCATGGATTAGCATCATATGATTCTCACAATACGGCTGATCTGAAAGCAGACGGAATAACGATACGAGATCCACGCATGATACATCCTTCATGCAGACTGATCTTAAATCGGTAACTGAAGAACGGAGGTAGGACCTCAGTTGATCGAGAATCCCAACCGCGCAACATCAAAGGTTTCACAGTCGATAAGACCGGATCTCGGTCTGTAACTCTCCTAACCATGTCGCTGGATATTGGAGTGGTTTCTAAGTGATGTACTAACTGGACGAACTAGCAAGACACTCCACCTTACTCGTTACTTTGTACTTCATGTGGTAATCTACTGACGGCATCAGCTACATTATTGTGGGAACCAGAAATGTATCGAATTCGATAGCTGTAAGCGGAAAGGATGAGTGCCCAGCGTATCATACAGAGTGCATTAATTTGTTCTATACCTCGTCCCTCACCAAGCAGCGAAATCAGTGGTTTATGATCTGTCTGTATCTCAAACCGATTGCCCCACAAGTATTGATGGAAGCGCTTAACACCGAATACCACGGCCAATGCCTCTTTGTCCAGCTGTGCGAAATTCTTCTCAGCGGCCTGCAGTGCTCGGGATGCGAAAGCAATATAACGGATGGTTCAACCGGGTATCTGATGTCCTAGGACTGCTCCCACTCCAAACGGTGGGGCATCACATGTAAAACAAGAGGTTTGTTCAGATCATAATACACTAATACAGATGGAGAAACAAGTAAATTCATCGCCTCCAGTAGGTTGGGGTACATGATCGGTACTGACGGAATGCATGTTGCTCCGGTGCTATGATGTTAGACCTTTCAAGGTAATCCATGAGTGCGCTAGCTATGGACGACCACCATATTTGAGAACACCGGGAGGAAAAACACTGGGTGATAGTTGGCGGGCTCAGAATAGCTACCACACATCGGCATAATGAACCCCTACTTCCAAACATTAGGAACCTATGTTCATCGATGTATCTGAAAAAGTCAGCTTAATGTCTGGACTATCCTCGCAGCTGCAACCTGCAGTGTTTTTGGGGGAATGTCGTCAACTCCGGAGGAACTATGGGTGCGCAACGATAGCGACTTCCTAAAAACAGTCACTGAATTAAAAGTGACATGTGTAAATACTGGCGTCCGAGGGAATGGGACTGGTATGTGACACATGCTGGCGGCGCGTTGGAATATTGGGGCATATTGTAGCCGTAGAGGGTTGGCTGAATTCTCGGCGGTTTGAGCACATCCATTTGCTGAGAGGAGTGGGGGAACACCATGCTTTCCTTCCCGAGGCTGTCCACATGCCTGTACAGAAGCATGTTGGTAGCACAAAACCTTACCGCTAGGCACTGCTGGCGTATTATGCTGTCCTCACGGACAAGTGTGGTAGTGATTAGGTTGCGCTACATAGTTGCTTCAGTTGTCAGGACTGGGATTTGCTGTGTGCACACGCAACTTTGTCTCCAACCACCATGGGATTTCGGGTTCTGCTCCGAATGAATGAGGAAACTGTTTCAAAACGAAAGGGCCTGTTCTCCGATGCAGACAAAAAGAGATCACTGAACTTGCCAGCAAACTCCATTGGGTCCTTATCAATCACTCATGAGAAAATTCCCATGATGGCATCTCGTAATGTGCGACTGCACGAAAGAACGCAATGTGTTTCTGTGGATACTCCGCATAACACACAGTGTCGTAAAGTGTTGTGACGTGATTAGGTAGCCCCAGAGGGTTCTCCATCGTTGGCTTATCTATTATGAGATCTTCATTCGTGGGCACTATATTAAGCACAGATGGTTGATTTCCCGCTCTAAATCTAGTGGATGAACTGGCGTGGCTGAAGAGCGGAATGCTTGCCATAAACACTTGCAGGGTTGGCCTTGAATAGCTCGCTGGAGAATGCCGGAACTTCCAGATCGCGAACAATGAAGTCACCTGAGATGAAGAGATGGATGTATCGTCGTAGTACTTTTCCCAAGTCAAGCGGGAATCCATTAGGGGATGATAAATAACTACTATAATTGTCGTTACATCTCAGTAGCAGAAGACACCAGTGCGTCCATGATCAGCGCTTCGGGATCGTCCACTTATCCGCATTGCAGATCACTGCGGTGATAGAAAATTACTCCTACGCCGTCGCTGTGGCGATCGTTTCGCACAAGGGACATATCATGCATCGCGAGTTTGGTGTCGGTAAGTTGTAAGGGCAACAAGATTTCAGTTCCTAGGCGTATGGTGTTTGACTACAGTTAAGCAGCTTGTTCAGGAGACTTTGTGGGTAGGTGATCACGTAGGAACGTTGCTCTGATCTTAGTAGTGAGATGGGAGCCATACTTCGGGTGCGATGTTGTGTCGACCGGTGGAAGGTCGGCCACTAATCGTTTTTAGGTGGTGCGGTGACGAACTCATTTGTGTCAGATCCATGGATGCCGCCATTTGCCCTTCGCTCATCTCTTTGCATGTGACGCATGGGGCTTGACCACCAGTTTTGAAACGTTGTTAGGCATTGGTTTGATTAAATTGCTCACATCGTATGTTTGCTTAGGTGAGGCCGCTTTGATTAAGAGCTCAGATGGGGGCTTGTTGCAACACGCATACCTGCACTACAATACGTTTGTTGACATCTGTGTGGATTAAAGCACCAGCTTCACAATCCTCGGGTCACAACTTGGTGATCTACGTAGCCTCGAGATCCATTGCGCTGCGTTTTCTAAGGACAGGGTCTCACGAATTTAGTACTACTGCTTCTGGTCGTGTGTGGTTGTTTCGCGCTCATATCCTCTAGCCTCGGGAACACCATGTACAAAGAAGGTCCTGACTACGGATTCCTTCTGGCAATCTTCAAAGCCATGCTTCGCCAATTTTCGCCCGCTCCACAGCATATCCGAGAAGTTGCGGATGGAATATGACCCATTTTGAAAGCGAGCTGGCGATAACATAATCGTTTCGCTTCATCGGTGGAAGTCAATATAATAGGAAGAAGTCTGGGTTCACCGTAATGCTTTGAGTTTGGTTGGCGGGTGACCCGCATCAAGTTGTTGGGGTTAGCTACACCTTAGATGTCACATTCGAAGTTCAACTGGTTCACGTCGCTTCGGGAACGTGGGTGCAAATTACAGATGGCGCATCATATAGTCTATTGATAACCATCTGTGCAGTCTTGGTTGAGATCGACCGCCACAATGGTCTGCATACAACCGGTGGAGACTGATTAAATATAGATTTCCATTTTCATTGGATTCAGCTGTAGTCATTGAAGGCTTACATTTTCGAATATCTCTAGCAGCAAACACGTTCCAAACATTTGTGTAGAAGCTCTTCTGAAATTTGGGAATAGTTTGGAGAACGAACGCTGCTTCGGTCGTGCTTATTTCAATCGGACTGGTGAGGATTGGTTCAGGCGTAGTTAGGACACTGGTGGTATTTACACAGTGAGTTACGTTCAAAACCACAGGTGGGGAATTTTTAACGCGCGGCCCAACCTCCTTCGTTAACGCTGAAGTGGAAGCTGGAGTCGATTCTTTGTCACACGTTCTTCTAAAGGAACGATTTGGTGTTCCTCAGTTGTCCCATCGCTGTCAGCAGTATTTTGTGTCTATGAGCTAGT
Source organism: Dicrocoelium dendriticum (assembly GCA_944474145.2). Classification (NCBI taxonomy): domain Eukaryota; kingdom Metazoa; phylum Platyhelminthes; class Trematoda; order Plagiorchiida; family Dicrocoeliidae; genus Dicrocoelium; species Dicrocoelium dendriticum. The sequence continues at coordinate 10,069 of CALYDF020006155.1, forward strand.
TCGTATACAATAGTTACCAGCGGGATGTCCATACATAATACACGGAATCATAGAGAATCTGGTCTGCCAATGTGCACCTTTAGCTGGTTAACTGTGAGCTTACATTTAGGATTAAACTAGCCACAGCAGACAGACCGGTGGCTGGGCAGTAGCCCGTTCCACATTGGATAGGACTCAGAGCCTAGCACCGTCATGACGCTGGAGCACTCCGTCTCTCCCAGTAACGAGCAATAGTCTCCTGGAGTCAGTAATCGAGGTGGAGGGTGTTGGACAGGTAGGCACCTTGTCAACACTCATACCAAGCGCAGCCACACCGGCGATATCAGTCAACAAACACCTAAAATGGGATAAATAAAACGCGCAACCAAACGTACGGATCAACTGCAGCAGTGATATAACACATGTGCCACAACTACCGCATTAGTAAACTAGGTTAGTAGATGGAATCGGAAGCAGCGTATCTAACAAGGGCTGCGCTGATGCTTACCTACCAAATTAATTAGTCGTCGACTGTTCGATATTAGTCCCTTGTAGCCTCGTTGATAAACGACAAGATCGACTCGGCTGAGACACACACGACAGTATCTGTCACAGCCTCATATGCTAGGCCAGGTCGACGCCTGTCCCGTTCGTAACCGGCGTTTCCGTTTTTGATGCAACAAGCCTTTTGGTGTACCTGGGCAACTGCATTCTTGATGCACCAAAACCATTAGAGGCGATCCACTATCATAGTTTCCAAACATCTAACGTCAATATTAGTTCTTGAAAAACAGATTATATATATATTGGCAAACGTGTAAAACAAGCTTTCTTGCAATGTATGACATCATTGTTAAAGGATTATCGGCACTACCTCATCCCTGTTCGCAATGTGCAGCGCGATCGTCTCTTCGACAGTGAAGGTAAACACCTACTCGTTGCTCACTTCTATAATTTCTGCCAGTCTCTCGCCTGTTTCTCTTAACATCTTCATCGGAAGCATAGGGCTTCGCGTCTGTGCGGTTGTGTTTGTCCATTTTCTCATCCACAAATCCCTGCCACTAGCACCCAACTTAACTTTTCTTTCCATGAACTGATGTCCGTTTACATAGCCCAGCAGTCCTACAACATCGAATACCTCTTGAAGATATCAACACTTTTGCTGAGTTCGGGCTTCCCACTTAATTCTTGCTGACAGTTATCGCTTATTTTTTCGCAGCTTACTCTCAGCTGTTCTTAATCGCACCACACACGCCACATCAACCGCTACAATATTTTCTTTGTCTGCTGCCGGATTTTTATGTTGCAATTTGTCTTCATAGTTTCATTGTATGCTTTCTCGTCACCTTTCGTCGCCGAATACCGTCTGCAGTGAGTCGTCCTTTTGGCCTCGGTTCCACAGGCTCCACATGAATTCCGTAGATTTGTCGCTGTGAACAACACCACTGGAGCTGAGTGACCGTCGGAAGCATGTTTTTAATGAATTTCGCACGGTTGTGGCTGTACTCCTGGTGAGTTATGCACACCGACCACCACTGGATCCACTGTTTAAGTCCCGACCAGCATGGCTGTCTGATACACTCATCATTAAATCTGCTCTTTCACATACTGATCCGGTGGCACGCGCACCAGGATTGTCCAGGCCCTTATTTTCATTAGTGTTGTTCTTGCGTGCGAATGGCATAACTACCATAGAACCGAGCTCCGCTATTCGTTGTTCAGTAGGGAAATACTTATTGACTTACACTTCACATCAATTGTGACTGGACTGGGCCGACACGGCACATTTTCTCACAATCACCAAACTACCAACCAAAGTTATCAAGCGATATAATTACCTGTATGATCTCCGGAATGCCCCATGCTGAGGCTGATGTCGCAATCATGATGCTTTTTCACCGCAGTTAGGCTAAACCAACTTACACTTAAACTAGGTCTTTTTAATGTGGATAAAATTCATTACATTTTATTTTTGTTCTGCCTACTTGATAATCTTCTCCCAACTTACACACGTTGCTCATGCAAATCTTGGTAAACTTGCGTAATTTTATCGCGTGGTATTTTTAAGTGACTTTCGGACATTTTGTACTTATCGCGTATTCACATTTAAGCAATTTCTTCCATATGCTCATTTAGCGAGTATTTATGCCGTCATATGCGTTTACTTTATTCCATATCGGCATTTCGAATGATTGGCTGTTGTTTGACATCCCAGGTGTGGCTGCGCTTGGTTTGCATGTTGACAAGGTGCCTACCTGCATATTACCCACTACCCCGTCCATCGGGCTCCAGGAGACAGTTGGTCGTTGCTGGAGGGGACGGGATGCACGGTCCCTGTGGTCATGCAGGGCTCGAAGAGTAGTTCCATGCAGTCAGTGTGGAGCGGACTACGGTCCAGCCACCGCATTGTGTGCGGTTGATTCCCAAATACAGCGTGCTTGTGTTTGCTGTGGACCGGCTCCGTTGATGAAACGTGGTTCCCATCCGCATGCCTCCCGGTCTTATTCCTTCGGGTTTACACTGGATATGGGGTGTGTGGTTGGAGCTGTGGGTGGTGCAGCGCAAGCCATCTATGGTCCCTCTGTAGGCGCAGGCGTCCTGTGGCTTGCCACAGTGACAGGCAAATCCGAAACCGGATGCCGCCCATCATATATATATATATATATATATATATATATATATATATATATATCCTATATTTGACCAAGAAACAATTGGCAACGGGCCACAACAGATGGGTAACGAGAAACTAAAGTGAAGAGGCAGTCAAGAGAAGAGATACAATGCTCCGTGTGTTGTGTGTGCAGAAAGCTTTCCGGTTGCCCAGACTGAGTAAGTGAGTTGATGAAAGCCCCTTATCAGAGTTGATTCCGTTGCTCATTCGTTCGCCGAGCCTGGAAATATGTTAGCAAACGTTTCACCATCATGCAAAGTGGCATCATCAGTGCGCTGAGATGTAGATTGTAATCTCCCTGATTGAATTGTCGATCCGTGATCCGCATGCAGGTGATTTTTTGTGACGGCTTCGATCTGCGCCTTAACTTAAGTGACCCCACCCAGAGCTTTTGATCTTAGACTTGAGCCGCAGAGCAGCGGAGCGATTCACGCATGTATCTGGAACGTCTTGATGCACTGGTAGCTCGGGTTGATCATCCCTGAGTTCATTAGCTCACCTCGGACAAGAGACCATCATAACCGGCTCTGGTTTTACCTTCCGACACGGATAGCCTGTAGTAAACATAATCACACTATTTCCCTGCAAACTTGAAAAGTTGCTTATGCCATCTCCGTCATTTGCTTTGTGTCATGTTAATTCTATATCCCGGATATAAGTCGCGATTGGGTACAGTTTCATGCTAGAATGATTAACTACTGTCTTGGTACGATGCGGTATCTTTATTGAACCTGCCAAGAATGAAGGTGCCACACCTAACCTACCTTTATTGAGCTTACTTAACTCGGTTGTATTTCGTGATGAGTTCACGTGTTGCCCATTACAACGTTGTACTCATCATGACCTATGATATGCTACTCTTGCTACCTTCTCAAGTGGAGTCTAGTACGGTCACATACCGCGACGGTGAGCTACGGCATCTTCCTCTTCGTATTATCATTATTATT
>CALYDF020006156.1:0-13689 GCA_944474145.2 Dicrocoelium dendriticum
CGATGCCCTCTCCTAAGTTTAAGTGCTCGCTACTTTACACCGCTGATTATATAACAGGGCTGCCTACCCACCTCGAATGCAATATCACCGTAACCTATATTCAGGCATTTACTCTCCACTTAAGCTTTCTTGGCCCGTACATTTAGTTTTATCTGCGTTATACGTATGCCCAGCACTATCGAAAACGCTGATAGACAGGCATTATGAAAAACCAGCTCCTTTTCTTCAATCCTTTATGCTTGCACAAAAATTTTTCCGGATTCCCTTTCTCTGGCAAAATGCTAACCATGCGGCAGTAAGGCACCTATCACCTGGAAAGCTAGACACCCATATATTTTGACCGCCACTTCTTCTTTCATTGGCCGTTCGTACGTAATTTTAACCTTTACCTGGCTCCAAAGCCTACCATACGTAATGCGTAATGGTGGGTGAACAACCAGCTCCCACTTGTTTTCCGTTATCTTCTCTGCTTGCGTTATATTATTGTTCATTCATTTTGCCTGACAATGTGGAACCTTTCCACCAGGAAACCTCCAAGTTAATAGCTGTTGTGATCTCCCAGTTTTCTATTACCTTACACTGGTGAATATCACTTGCACTTGCATCGGACTCCCAACCAAGAGAGTTGGAGCTCAAAATAGCAACGCGATGCAGAAATGGTGTGCTTTAACACATGAGGCCCAATAATCCGTCACAAATGAGGAAGTGCAACCAATATAAGATGAGATGATCATGCCTAGCCAAAGCGGCATTCGTCGTATTTCCCACCTGAATGCATTTCGCTAATTTTTGGACACCTATTTCTCTATTGTCAATAGAAGACATCTCCAGCTCATTAGCATTGGTGGCACATCCATTAAGATATATAACATAACCTCAAAGTGCTGAAACTGACGATGTTTCTCCAGGGAACGATTGCGTTATTCTGGTCCAACACCACAGGCACTTGCATCCGACTCTCAGCTAAGAGAGGTAGAGCTCTAAACTAGCAACTTAGTGCACAGTCGTGTGCTTTAGCACCTGTGGCCCACTAATCAGTCATGCTTGAGATGGCACAACCCCCAAAAGAATGGTATTCGTGTCTAACCAAAGCGGAACCCAAGGTGTTTCTCACCTAGACACATTTTGTGAATTTTCTTAAATTAGTTTTTTATTATCACTGAAAGACCACCCTGGCTCATTAGTATTAGTGATACAGCCATAACGACGTATAAAATAGCCTCAAAGAGTCGAAACTGGTAATATTTCTGTAGGAAGTGCTTGCGTTATCCTAGATCAGACGGGGCAAATGAGTTTTATGTTCCCTTGTCTTATCCATATGGACTCAGCTCATGCGGCTTTGGCATAATTTTCGCATCCACATTGGAGCATTAAAAACGTTGAATTCCACATTCATAGTGGATTCTGCGGCCCAATACACTCTGAACATCGCACATGTATGTCCGGAAATAATAACGCTAGTACAAATTTCTAACCGAACACGGATAAACGATTAACGGACCAGACACAACTGCTGATAATTCACAAGTAAGTTTTGATTTTTCGTAATTCGATAGAGTTGTACAGAAACCTTTCTACTCGCTCTTAAATACAGTCTCAGTCTCAGTCTCATGGTCGCATTCTGGGTGTGGGCTACCTACACCATATTCTGTGCTGTTCTACCCATATAATAATTCTTACAGCCTACCTAGTATTTCCCTAAAACCTTTCCGTCTGTTTCCCAACTTTTACTACGTTTACTGAGAAAGTATGCTTTTCGGCCCACTGCGTCATACTTCGCTACTTCAGCGAATTACACGTTATCTTAGGCATTCCCAGTTACCACTCCATATTCAGAACTTATTACGCCTAGCCGTTTTTTGTATTATTTCTTTCTTTTTTCTGTATCTGCTTCCAAAGCAGAACGTGAATTTAGCGGAGGCTCGAAAATGGCGCTATCCGCTGCCGACCGCTAAAAATGCAAATATCTCCATAACCACTGCACCTAGCCTAATTATTTTACCTTTATCGTAACAAGCGCCTAGGGTTTGTCTGAGTCCGCCCATTGTTTTTCCGTTTTAGTTAACATTTCGGCCCCAAAACGGCCTTGATTCCGCTTGTTTGGAGGTTTACACTTTGAAATTCGCGCCAGGTTTGCGGTTCGGTATGCTGTTTCTGGGCTATATTTTGGCTCCATTTTTCAATATTAGTGTATCTTCTAGTTAAGTGGGCCGGCCTTTCAGTCGCACTTTTCTAAGAAAGGCTAAATTATTAGCCACTACTCTTATTTCCCTTGTTTTCACACTCTACTTTTACGCTCTAATTTTGGCTTGCTTAGCCCTTTCCATGAGCCCGCTACTAATGGATGCTCGAAATGCGGTGATGTGACAAAAACAAAAGGATCAACTTTCCTCTAGTGGTGCATTTTCCATCGAAAATAACACAATCCTTTGGCATAATATATTGCTCGTCTACTAATGGAATCAGGCACCTCAAGGTTTGGCAGCCGTAGCCGGTGAAAAGCGCAGAATTCGTACATAAGCTACGGAGATCCAAACTACTGCCTTCAAAAATACCGAGGCCTACGAAACGTTTGTATTTATCCCTGCTTTATTGTTCGGAAAGACAAACACGATCAAAAGCAGTTGTTAACGATATTTCTCCTCCATGCATAAGCATGGAAGTTATGTACGATTTTATCTGATCCCACGCAGGAACAGCATCGAGCGCTTGTCTAGAAATATACCTATATTTATATTTATCTATATTTATATAATAAAGAAATGAGTATGGGAAAATTTAGTAAAATTTGGCAAATTGCTTTTGGGCTTGAAATCCGTTTTGGTCTGCGTTGGTGGGCATTACCAACGCTACTTCTAGTGATAGAGCTTGCTCGAACTGGAGGGATTGTTATGCCTATGGTGTTGATGTACACTATTGCGCAGCTCTTTGATGAATTTCTAGTTATTTCTCTCCATTTATAAGTTCCGCAGCAAGTGCAGTTGGTGTTCATGCAGGTGACAATATTAACTAGTACTCTACTGTCACACCGGCTATTTCTTTTTTGGTTTTCCTGGCAATAGCTCTTCTAGCATCCTAAGCAAAGAGTGAGAAGGTAAATCAGGAGTAGAATAGTAACAAAACCGGTGGGAGCTGGTCGTTCACTCGCCGTTACGCATAACGCATGGTAGGATTTGGAGCCAACTAAAAGATAAATAACACAAGAGCGGCCAAGATAAGAAAAGTGGTGATGGATAGTTTCTGGTGCTCCAGCCAGCCATGGTGACAGGGGCCTCTCTGTCATTGGTTAGCTTTCGTGCCAGTGAAATGGAATCTTGAAATGCGAGTGTTTTACTTGCAAAAACAATTAAAGAAGAGGATCTGGTTTTCATTATGCCTGTCTACTAGGGTTGCCAATAGTGAAAGGCATATGTATACCAGATAAAGCTAAGTATATGGGGCCAAGAGAGGGTAAGTGGAGAGCAAAATGTCTGCATCTTGAGCCTACAACTTTTAGAATGCTCTTTGTCACCAGTATGAATGATATATATATTATTTTTCTGGTTACAATTATATAGCTACATCAGCCACTGATGCTACCTTTCCTAGTGCCATTATCTCGGTTTAGCAGCAGCTAGTAGTCAGCAGTGTTCCAGGACGTGGTGGGTCTTCGTCTAGCAAGCGTTTTCCCTACAAAAAGCCACAAATGTCTGTTTAACAACACTGCGACGTGGCGGATGTGACTCGCCACTCAATAAAGTCACCGCCCCTAACACATTGGCAAGTTGACCGACACCACATTTACGAGTTCTGTGTATATATCGGCTCTCGCACGAACACGCCTACATATCTGATTAGTGACATACCACTATTCTTAAGTATTTTTCACCCGTTTCCTCATACTTCACTCACTGACCTACATTGCTTACGGGACCTCATCGGACTAGTTCCTCATCAACATAGCATATAAGTGATCTGATCACTATCTTTACCTCTCGCATTCTGTGTATATGGACTACATACAACATTTGGGCTCTATGGGCACACACTACTGTCTCCAACTGTACTGCTCCCACTGTTGGTGCTGCTAATACCGCTATCTTGTACAATAATGCTATATGCTGATCATGCCCAAAAGGCGTGTCCCGCTTTGTAGAGAATGAAATATTTATTTATTTATTTATAAGCTCCGTGCAACTCTGCGGATATCCGGAGCTCGCTGTGGGTCACTCCTTTCTTACAACGTTTATTCTGTTGCAGTACAACGCAACTGGTCTGGTGACATATTCTGTGACACTGTAGGTGTCCATATGTGACCGAATTTCTTAATTGAGTGGCTACAGTTGGCTGCTGATGAGCTGTCTATCAACGCTTTTATCTTCTTCAACTCACACTAATCAACTCTATCTACCAAGATTTGGCGTACGCTCCTCGCATCCCTGCGCGTATTTGTGGCTTGCTAGGTACCACTCCTTATCTTTCCAACTGTATTCTTGTGAACTGTTTGCATTACATATCTTTGCTGGTTTGTTGATCTATTCTTTGACACTATAGTTATCCATTAGTAACAAAAAGGTTAAACCAACTGGTGCCTTTGACCACTGAAACCCAGTCCATTAGCGCCATTTCTCGATCGTTTTACCTTCAACAATTATTCCTCCGTACATATCCATTTAATCCTAGCTGGCGTTTATTATGCGCAGCTCCCTATCCTCAAATAACTATGTACATAGTAGTTATTATGTGGTCTTAACTAATCCTCATCCCGTGAAGTATATTTAAATATCGCCACTTCGCCACTCTATCTTCTGATATCCTATTGCAACCAGTCATGATTACATATCCACCTTCTGGCCTCCGATTGCATTCCAACGCCGTAAGCTAATACCGGAACCCTGCCCTTCATCCTCATGTACATGAAAGTAATTAATCCACGAGACATACTTTCTGCTGCGTACTCAAAAAAACATTTTTAGCGTAATATCGGTCACACATTGTACACCAATTGTCCCAAGTAAATGCCGTAAAGTAGGATTTCCCCAATGCTTTGTACCATGACTGTCCATTTTTGTCTTCTCTCAGCATGTTCCTCTCTTTTCCTTTTCTCTGAGGTCGTGAACATCTTAGAGAATTGTGAATGAACTGAGAAACTGCCACCGTCTGAGATGGGATGAACCAACCAACAAGGACTGACCTGGACCATGGCTTCACTTCGAAAACAACCATCTGCACCCAACGTCCCAAGCACCGATGTCTAGTAAGGGAGGCTGGACATAAATTCTTCACACCACAGAAAATATACATAGGCAGAGAAGGTGAGACCCCATACACGGGATATTCCACATACCTTAAAAATCATACTTCCTCCTCGATTGACCTCAACATCCATGTTGGACTCTGACTGTGTCATTTGTCTAGCCAACAGCGGAGTCAATGGACTGCGAAAAACGGTATGAACCAATGCTTCACAAGAAGCTTTGCTAGTTGTGCATGACCGTTCATATCAATCGACGTCAGTGTTCCAGGACTGCTGGGTTTCGTCTAACAGGCATTCTCCCAATAAAAAGCCAAAAATGTCCGTTTATCAACACTTTGATGCCGCGGGCGTGACTCGCCACTGAATAGTCACTGCCTACTCTTATTCACTGGAATCTCGACCAGGCATTGTTCGATATTTTACTGTCAAGTACAACAAAATACCCTCAGTCTTCACATTCTGTCCCCACTCCACCTACCGTGATTTTTTATTTACTCTACGCACATTTGAAACCATTTTATTGGCACTCTACTGAATATTTTGCTTCTTATGAGTGCTTCGACAGTTTCTGCAAATTGTATAACGTTTAACCGCAACCAGTTACATGCGTTGTAACATATCTATTGAGCCACAAAATTGCTTGTAAATTTTGATCACACCTGAGGTGGTATGGCTCGATGAATTCGAGATTAAAATATTTATGTATTTACTTATTTAACCATCTAAAGGAAAGAATGAGCAGCAGCCAAGTTTTTCTACAGTGGGCCGCTGCAACCAAGGACGGCTGGGTTTCCGATTGAACTGGTTGGCATGGACGTCGTGGGGACTCTACCAGAGACTGCAAGAGGGCACCGCTGTGTTCTGCTAATCGTAGACTACTTCATCAAGTGGTGTGAAACGGTTCCAGTACAGGACACAGACGCATGGAATGTGGCAAAAGCGTTGTTCGGTAATTGGGTAGGAAGATGGGGAGTACTTTGCCAGTTACACTATGATAGTGAATGGAACCTTGAAAGCATACTCATGAGCGAGTTGCCTCATTTTGAAATCCGGAAGAACCGGACCACTGCTTAGCATTCAGAAGGAAATGGACTGGTCGAGCGCAGGAAACGTACTCTCAAAGCATTGTGAGACGACAAGAGAGTGGGACACGTCACTTCTTAAATGTTTGCTGGACTACCGTTTGTCCACTCATCGAGCGGCCAAACGCAGTATCTCATGATGACGGAACGTGAGCTGCGACTACCCTCGGACACATGACCACATACTCCAGACGCCTGCTGCACGCGCACCAATTAGCGCAAGCGTATGTACAGAGCTCGCGGCGTCAACATAAAGCTTACGTCGACCGCAAAGCTTTCGAAAGTACATATCAACCCGGTGATAAAGTTTGGCTCAAACTGCTTATAATGTCAATAAGCGCTCTGTAATATTCCATCTAAAATGTGAGGAAGTGTACATCGTAGTGAATGGACTTGCAGATCTGGCTTAAAAAATCATGGAGCCGGGTGCACCGGCCTCGTCAATTGTAGCGCATTTCAACAGATCAAAGCGTGCACCAAGTATCCCTGTCGCTGAGGAGATCGCCTGTCAAGAAGGGGGACATTGCAACATTCATGGGTTCGTTTGACGAGAAGCAATATTGGCATGGCAAATCCGCTTCAATTACTTAGAGTAACGGCGGGACCTGCTAGAGGAAGATTGGTGCCATCGTTTATTTCATCACCAAATTACCCTTCTGCACTCTGACCTTGACTATGCCGTGCTATCTCTTTAGCAGATAGCAATATCCACAGCTTCCTATTAGCTCCAAACTATTACTAGTTGGTTGAAATAACAGCATCCAATCATCTATGAATACTGAGTTTTCCTAGCAGCTCAACGAGTTATTGCGGCACACTTCACACATTGAACAAAAAAGATCACGGAGTCTCGGACCGGACGCATACTACGCCACGATAGTTCGGTTAAAACGAGAGTACGGCATGCCAAAGAAGCAAATTACCGCCTAAATGCCGTCGTAGCGACCGTGAAACTAATTTAGGTTCAAATATCGTTAGGGCTAGGGCGGTAAGATAAGTTCGTAGGTGTTCATTCTTGAGCGCATCGTTACGACAGCAGTTGATAAGGTGCTGCGACCTGATGGACCTAAAACGGAACACCCAAAGCACATCCTGGTCAAGTAATTAATGCCCATGTTTGCTGCAATAGCAGTCCCTGCTATGCTATTTATGCGAAGTAAGCAAGGGAGAAAGGAAAACCGAAGGTAGAATAGGGAGTCATTGGAAAGGATAATACCAATGGTGAGGAAACGTACAGAAAATAAAATTAAACAATGAAAATAGGAGTCGGTCATGAGAAGAAAAAGGTTTCGTGTTGCTGCCCAAGAGCGTTTAACCCTAGATTCCTTGAGAATACTCTGGAAGTGCATTCTGGCGCCCGATGACTCTACGCGATAGCCGTCTCCGCTCTAATTGGGTCCGATCGCGATTCGTTCAGCCACAAGCAATGCCCGCAAAGACCAGATAAGCTAGGAAGGCTAAATAACAAAGGCATATGCGTTAAAGTACGGTAGGTTTAGATTAGGTCTCTTCTAATCTTTCGATACTACATTGAATGCATCCCCAAAGTAACTAAGCGCCTGGGGTAAGTTTGTTCTTTAACCCCTCGACCGGTCTGGTGCAGACACGCAGCACCTTCTCTAGTGCCATTTTGTCTCGGACAAGGCATGGTGGATAGACCTAGACGCAATATTCTAGTGGGGTCGCACGAAAGCTGAGAAGAGCTTCACAAGCAGATAAGTTGTTAGGGTCTCGAAAGTGCGACGGACAAACAACAGCATCCGGAACCCTTTACTATGCGCTATCTTCCAGCTGTCTCCGGAGTGTAGAATGAAATGGCATGCAACAGCTAAATCAACCTGGTGGGTCACGTGAGGAGGTTCACTCTTATCGAGCACATAAATTGTGGAGGGATCAGGTGTTCCTATACGCAGCACTTCGCCCGGTTTATATGTAACAACCACAATACAGACCAAGCGCAGAGTCCGTTGAAGAGCCACAGGACCTCCAGGAATATCTACCGTATTTCAGAGCTTTAGGCCATCGGTAAACAAGAGCGATGGCTTCTCAAGCTCCCCAGACAAATCGTGTACGTAGACTACAAACAGTAGCTGCCTTGGGACAGAGCTTTGCGGGACACCACTAAGAACAGCTTGTCGAAACGAAAGAATGCTTACCACACAAATACACAGTTTCCTCCTACCCACCAACTGAAGGGCACTGGGCAACCAATTACTGCCCACGTTCCCTGCACTAGTAGTCCCCGCTGTGTAGGTCACGTGAAGTAAGGAAGACGTAGAAAGAAAATGGAAGAAAAAGAGGAAGGAAAGTCATTTAAAATGAAGATAACACCAAACAGTGAGGAGAATGACAGAATATGAACTCAAACTTGGAAGATGGATATGAGCAGAAGGGAAAGGTTTCGTGGTGCCACCCAAGAGCGTCTAACTGACGCTCAAAACTGTTATGGTTTCGGCTGACCTACCGATGACCTGCTGCTAGCGTGCACTCTGATCAGCCCGACTTCCCAAAGCAGGAGACCGGCGTACGGCTGGCACGTATATTTTGCTTAACGTCCAACTAACGGTACATTCAATTTATGGCCAAATCAATAGCCCTCAGCGTAAAACGCTCTCATTGGCTGGTTCCGTCCCATTAACACCTTCCCCCGCAAAAGTTGACATAAGACTTCATTTTTGGATCCAACTGCATTCTTACGACAGGTCTCCGTAGTCGATCAGTACAGCGCCGGGTCTGGACCTTCGGTTCCTCTGAGACTTCTGTGCGGGATGCATCCGAATTGCTTTGGGGATTAGATGGCATGTCGAAACTCTCTAGTAGAATATCTAACGGTAGTAACCGAGCGCTTGTGCCCGCAGGGATGCTAGTTGGTCGCAGCTGATTGGAATGCCTGGTCCAAATCAAATTACCCACATTAACCTCATATAGCACCTGTCCAATATTTCTCCGTATCGATCCTACCACCCATTGCGGGTTTCCCGCGCGATAGTCTCTTACTAAGACACGCTGTCCGGGGTAAAAGCGGCGTGCTTGAGTTCTGTGTCGCTCGTTGTAGTACTGCTCCATCCGAACGTTCCTTTCTTGCTCATTAGTACACCTCGGAGTTAGCAGGGAATTCACAGTACGGAGTTTTCTTCCCATTAGTGCTTCTGCCGGCGACAACTGGTTTGGTACTTGGGGATTTGAAGTTGATTTGTACACGAGCAAAAATGTATCAAGTATCTCCTGTGTGGTTCCTTCCCCCGCATCTTTAGTAGCGATCGCTTAAACGTGTCGACGAAGCGCTCTGCTTGTCCATTTGACTGAGGGTGAAACGGTGGCGACCGTAGATGAGTGATACCATGCTGTGCGCAGTATTCGGCAAATTGGGAAGAAGTGAACTGAGAACCATTGTCAGTGACCAAGGTTTCTGGTATTCCGTGTTGACTGAAAAGTCTCCTCAAAATGTTAATTGTTGCACCACTTGTCGCACGCTCCATACAGAAGATCTCAGGCCATTTACTATAGGAATCAACAACTATTAGGTACTGCTGACCGTTTAGGGGACCAAAGAAATCAGCGTGCACGCGTTCCCACGGTTTTGTTGCCAGCGGAAGGGAAGCTAAGTCAGCTTTTCTCGGTGCCTTACTAGCAAGCGCGCATCTGGGACATGACTTTACTAGTTGCTCGAGTTCCGAATCAATGTTTGGCCAGTAGACAAAACTCCGAGCAATGCTTTTCATTCTGTTAATTCCAGGATGTGCCCGATGAAATTGCTGAAGGACTCTTTGGCGAAGTTCTTTGGGTATGACAATTCTCTCGGCCAAAAGCAAACACCCATTTACGATCGAAAGTTCGTCCTTTCTCCGAGAGAGAATTTGTAGCTCTCCGGATAGAGTATCACTTGGCCACTGTGTAGTGTGAAATTTGATTACCTGGCGCAAGAGGGGATCTCCCACAGTTGCGTCACGTACCATGTCAAACGTCCCGGGAAGCTTCCTAAAATTCTCCATCAAGACCTGGTTGACCTCTGATTCAAGGGAGATTGCTGCAATTATAGATTCTTCCTGCTGATGCTGTTGTAGCTCCAATAACCGGGAAAGTGCGTCTGCTTGACCTATGTCCTTTGTAGCCGTGTACTTCACCGCAAAATCATAGGCGAGTAAGGCCGTGGCCCAACGCTGCAGTCTGTTCGCGGTATAAACGGGTATACCGGACTTTGATCCAAATATGGCTAGGAGTGGTTTATGGTCGGTAAGCAGGGTAAACCTCCTGCCATACAACATTTTGTGAAGTTTCTTTATTGCAAAGACTATCGCTAATGCCTCTTTCTCTATCTGCCCGTAATTCTTTTCGGCTGGCGACAGTGATCGAGCTGCGTGTGCGATCGCTTTTTCCGATCCGTCAGCAAACTTATGAGAGATAACTGCACCCACGCCATACTTCGAAGCGTCTGCCGCCACCACGATTTCAAGTGTAGGGTCGTAATGTGTCAGCAAAAGGTCAGAACACAGCATTCGCTTCACCTCCTCAAAGGACTTCTGACAATCTTCGGACCAGTGCCAACGTTTGTCCTTGGTGAGTAACTCATTGAGTGGTCCACGCACGCTGTGCATATGTGGCAGAAATTGACTGTAATGACTGACGAGTCCTAAGAAGGACCTCAGAGTAGGCACATCTTTGGGAGGTGGCATCTTTTTTATAGCATCAATGTTTGACGGATCTGGACGTCTACCGTTCTTGTCAATATATGTTATGGTTTCGGCTGACCTACCGATGACCTGCTGCTAGCGTGCACTCTGATCAGCCCGACTTCCCAAAGCAGGAGACCGGCGTACGGCTGGCACGTATATTTTGCTTAACGTCCAACTAACGGTACATTCAATTTATGGCCAAATCAATAGCCCTCAGCGTAAAACGCTCTCATTGGCTGGTTCCGTCCCATTAACAAAAACCCTTAGCCGTAAGTTCACTGACTACACTTTCTGGAAGCGAGTTTCAGCGCTCGATAACTATGCGATAACCGAGTTTTCGCCCTGATCCGGTCGAAACGCGGCTTGTGTAACTTCATGGGATGACCGCGAAGACAAGGCAACCTAGCCGGGATAAATAGCCAGCTCAAATCCGATTCAATTTTCCCTGTTAAAATGAGGTAAGTAAGGATTAGGTCTCCTCGAAGCAGTCGGTAGTGCATTGAATACATACCCAAGCTAAGTAGACGCTCGCGGTACGATTGCTCCGTAACCCTTCGACCAATTTCGTACCTAATCTCAAAACCCTCTCAAGCTCATTTGTCCCCAACAAGGCAGGGCAGGCAAGTCTGGACGTAGTATTCCATAGGGGGGTCGAACGAAATATACGTCGACAGTTAAGACCCCGAAAGAACGGCGTATTAACCACAACATTCTGAAACCCCTACTTGGGGCCTTCTTCCAGTTGTCAGCAGAATGCAAAGAAGAGGAATGGACGACGCCTAGGTCTAACTGATAGGAGACAAGGGGGAGATCACCGAGCACGTATCTCGAACGTGGGAAAGTTGCTCCTATACGAAGGGCGATTAATGAACTGATGCAACGGTACTTGGAGCGTAAGCTAGAGTAGATCAGCGCTGAATGTGCCTGACGCAGAGTTGCATGAAAGATCTGCCCAGTAAACCTTCGTTGTAGTTGCCCATTACCAAACATCTGTTTGCGGACTGAGAGCGAATAAAGTCAAGTAGCTCTTTGGATACGCTTTCAGAACTTTTATACACAATTACAACTGTTACTCGAGGCAAGGATATGCTAATCACAGCCGACAGCTTCAGCGGTTTAGCCTGCCGACTGAAATAAGCAAGTCTTCAAAGCGTAAGTTTACAGCTCACATTATTTGTTAACGCAAGCTAAAATCTCGTGTTACTTCACGCATCCTTCATAATAATGTCCAGATTACGCTGAAGCACATGTCGGTTAAGGATCAACCTACCACGTCATTGTAGTGTGTGCTCAGAGAGGAAAGCGAAAGCACAATTATTAAGCGTTGCCCTAAGACGCATTGGTTTATGCTTAATGCTCAAATTAATTGTTACAAATATCGTAATCATTTACAAAAATGCGAACTATCTATCAAAAGATCAAAGCGTAATGTGAAACCGATTCCCTGAGGGTAGCAAAAAACCGAGACGCAATCACACACGTTAAACTACACGGCTGGCCACTAGTGGCAAGACAAACGGTGTGAATTCAAGATGGCGAAGCTATCCGATTGGCTGCATGGACGTGTATAGAATTGCGTGGAGATTGGTATTTTCTAGTCAGCTTAACCTGAAAAGGTGTGTTTGAATGCACCAATATGACGATTACTATTGATAACCGTTGGCACAAAAATGAACGATGTCAACAAAGGAGAAGGACGTTGAGTTACTATCTGGTAGGTAGAAATCACACAATATCATTGTTCCTTCTTTGGAAAAGGATGCTATTAGCTGGTATATCTCTGGCAGCTGTGAATATCTTATTGACAGTCAAAATGATTGTTGCATTGGTGGGATCCGTTTCGCATTGAGAAGGTTCTGATCGATATTCTGGAAAGCTCTGTGGTTGTATTATGATGCCTAAAAGGGTTATAGAAGTTATCAGGTTACATTGAAATGTTAAGTAATGAAAGTAATACAGCAGCTGTCTAGATACCGTTAGATAAATCGGTTCACGACGAAGTGAAGAAGATTTCACGGGGCCTCTCTTCTGCTATCTACAATGCAGTGAACTCATTCATTCATTGAGTTCATTGAGTGGTAGAGAGCAGAAGGGGGTCCCGTGTCAGCTCCTTCGCTTCCCGATCTTCCAAGGATTGCAAGCGAGTTGGCTGTCATGGCTCAGGATGTAATACCAGCCCTGCAGGATCCTGGAGTACTCAGTAGGAAGATGTCTAGCAAACGTTTGAAACTCGCTTCTGATTGCGCATTGACAATCGGGTCCGGCAGTCGGTTCCAATCATTAGTCACTCGAGTAGAGAGAGCGACATCTGAGCGGACTTTGAGCCTCCTCGGTTTAAAAAGCTTCCAGCTGTGACCTCGAGTCGAGCTGCCAAGTCTTAGCTGAAAGAACTGCCTTAGCTCGTTTCCCAGTTCTCCTCGTAGGATGCGCCTGGTATAGATGAGGTCTCCGCGACGTCGGCGATAGTCTAAGGGAAAAAGGTTCATCCTCTGTAGGCGGGTGGAGTACGGGAGGTTGCGTAGCCCAAGGACAAATTTCGAGGCTCGTCGCTGTATTTTTTTCGATCTTGTCACTTTCATGTTTAGATAAGGGGGCTATGGCCGGATGTCCGAATTCAAGAATGGGACGGATATGGGAGGTGAAGAGAAGTCTAAATATCTGCGGCGTCATTTTAGAGAATGATCTCCTTATGGCGCCC